>CM060898.1:143319363-143329363 GCA_030762935.1 Hymenopus coronatus
TAGCAACAGAATTTAAAAGATCTAACACTCAGTTTAGCCTGGTATATTATCTTATTTCCCTTCTACTTACAAGGAATTAAGAATTAGACCACCGGCTAATGCTTATCTCGATTAGCAGAAGTAGAATGAAGAAAACTTGTGGAATAATAGTTGTAGAACAAGTAGAGGAAGGTATGAGAATGGAACATATCAGACTTTTCTGCAAAATTTAATTATTGTGGGGGTTTACCATATCTAGAGCCGGTCAAGTCAGCTTTCAGTCTCGCAGGCAGTAGATGCAGCTGATCATGTAGCTGGCAGGAGAGAGGTTGACCAACGAGCGTACGGGAGTCTTGTTTCTCCCTGCCGCTTTCTCGCGGCCAGTAGATGCAGCTGAACATGTAGCTGGCAGGAGAGAGGTTGACCAACGAGCGTACGGGAGTCTTGTTTCTCCCTGCCGCTTAGCGCGCCTCTCGCGGCCAGTAGATGCAGCTGAACATGTAGCTGGCAGGAGAGAGGTTGACCAACGAGCGTACGGGAGTCTTGTTTCTCCCTGCCGCTTAGCGCGCCTCTCGCGGCCAGTAGATGCAGCTGAACATGTAGCTGGCAGGACAGAGGTTGACCATCGAGCGTACGGGAGTCTTGTTTCTCCCTGCCGCTTAGCGCGCCTCTCGCGGCCAGTAGATGCAGCTCAACATGTAGCTGGCAGGAGAGAGGTTGACCAACGAGCGTACGGGAGTCTTGTTTCTCCCTGCCGCTTAGCGCGCCTCTCGCGGCCAGTAGATGCAGCTCAACATGTAGCTGGCAGGAGAGCGTACGGGAGTCTCGTTTCTCGCAAGACTCATATGTCTCGTTAATAGTAAGACTACGGTGTAATGCACGCAAACTCGCATAATCAGTTCTGTAAATTATATTACTTCATCTGTTTAAATGATATAAGATTTAAATAATCTACCAAGATAAAGATGATATTTAAATAACCACACTAGGAAAAGGGTTAAAAACGAAATGTGGTATCACAGAATCTGCAGACATGTGCACTTGGTGTCCACTTTTACTAGAATGAGTTGTATATATTTTAATACTCCTAATGGCTAGTCTCCTTTTATCTATGGTACTCCCTTATTTCACTTCTACTTTTATTTCTGCTAATTTTTTCTCGATTAGCATGAAGCAAATAGAAGCATTAGCTTTCTAGCTATAATTTGTTGCAGAGATAAAGAGAAAGTCATGTGAATGGAACACATAAGATTTTTAATTTATAGCACTCCTTTAAAACAATCTTCACATTTCAGTAGTTTTCCTGTACACAACTGGCCACTTTTGTAAATTTCCTGTTGTTTTTAATATATCCCTATAGACGGAAAAATATTGTTTTACATTGCAGGATATTGGTGGCGTATATTTGACACACGCGGTTTTTATACAGAGATAAACATCACGATATATTCTTTCCCTGCCTAATCCAACCTGTGCAATCAAACTAAAACTAAACGATTTGTTTCAGAAAAAATTGATACATTTTCCACTGAGGTTAAAAAAAATAAAATAACATTCAAGTTTGGCGAGTTTTCAGTCTTAGTGTCCCATTTAGATTTTTTTTAGTTTAAGATTCCACATTAGCACCCAAATGTCTTGAAACATAAAAGTACTTTGAACATTTCTAATTTACTTACAAGGGAAAACATTTGATATGCTCCATTCACATGACTTTCTCTAAAACTCCGCAACAAATTATTGTTAAAAGCTTATGCTTATGCTTCTATCTACTTCATGCTAATCGAGAAAAATTAGCAGAAATAGTCTTATTACTTGCTTCCTTGTAAGTTGAAGCGAAATAAGGGAGTACCATAGGCTAAAATGATAGTAAAAACTGGTTGCTATGTGACTGAAATTCCTTTGTTTGTATGGATAGAAGTTGACAAATTCCTGAATGAGAAAAGTATACTTTTTTCTAAGTTGAAATCATTAACAATTAATATCTCTAAAACGATCAACTCCACAAAAAAAGATTTATGTAACACAAATTGTGAGTTTTAGCATGCTCTACATTTTTTGTGTCAGATAAATATCTTTTGTATACGATATTTTAATCAAAATCGTTAGTCATTTTTGAGAGAATCAAGATTTTCGAAAAAAGTTCCCTGTAAAGGGTAGTTGGCGGTGTGGGATTTTCCTGAAAATCTTCGAGTCGCTGCCTTGGAAGATACCAAACTTAAATACCAAGTTTGGTTTTTAACGGTATTCTCATTTGCAACCAGTTTAGATGACACTTGTTATATTCTGCTGCTGGTGGAAGAAGAGGAAGGCTCTCCAGGTCGGGGTTTGGCTCACCTGCAGGCAGCTCCAGGATGCCAGTTGCTTGAGTAGAGTCGATATTTAACGCCGAATAGCGTGTGTCAGCTAGACAGCCTGATGGTAATTTTGGTAGGCCAAATTGTGGGGTAATTTCACTTAAGTAAGCCCAAATAATTCATTATATTTTCAGCTGTCCGTAAAGGCTCTGCATATAATTTAGCATGGAATGTAGTTTACCATTAAATAGTAAACATTCAAGAACGTATTGAAAAACTTTGTAAATCTTTAGATGGCATATCAGTGAGTAATATATGTTAATAGTACATAAACACCGCCATGTCCACCACATATGGTCTAACCTGATGGCCATGGTGCCGCCGTCATATCATTTTAATACGAAATGAAATATATTTTTTAATTTTTCACAATTTTTCACATATGCATCACCGTAATCCTTTACAAGAGCAGGTACACAGCAACTCCATCTAGGCTCACCGCGAATCTATCAGATCTCGCACGCACGCAGAGCTCAGCTTCGGGTAAGTTCGGAGCGTACAGTTGCAGTAGAGAGCGACAGCGAGCATCGTAGCGACGAGAGAATAAATTGCGCTACAACTCTGAAATAAAGAGAAATGTAAACAGAATTTGGAGCACTAAGGAGTTTTTGTTACACTATTAGTAATATATTATTATAATACCAGGTTTGTTTTGAACTAAAGCAGATGTCCGACGGATCTGAGTCGTAGAAAATATGAAGTTGAATAAGCTCACTCACCGGTAGCCTAGCTCATCTCAGTCTGACGTTGTTTGAAATAGGTATTGATTTGATTGTTTCTTCACACAAGCCGTTGGATAGGTAGTCAGACTGAAAAAGCCCTTGTCATAGCCAGGATTTGAACAACGGCTCTCCTGATCTCAAGCCGGTCGCTCTACCACTGAGCTACCATAGCAACATACCGGCATAGCATTGAACTTCTCAACTGACTCGCATGTTTCCCGGTAAACCACAAGGTGTTCTCAAATTATTCTGAGATGACAACCCTAATGGTGAATTGTAAGTACTTTAAATCCCAGGAAGCATAGTATAGCCAATTATTATGTTCAATTAGTATTAATTTAATTATTTTTTCACACAAGCTGTGTGTAGGACAGGAGTTGGATAGGTAGAGCATGTTGCCATGGTAGGTCAATGGCAGAGCAACCGGCTATAGACCGGGAGATCCGTGATTCAAATCCCGGCTTTGCCATTGAGTTTTTCAGTCTGACTCTACCTAACCAATTTGAAATAGCTTTATATGCTTATCACAAAGCGGCGGAAGATATCGACACTTAAGAGCACATGTAGCTGCTGAAAACCTCCAGGAAGAGCGATTCAAGCGAAGGACACAGATGTGGGATGGCAGACTCAAACGCAGTCGGGACATTTCCATCCTGACGTCTCTCTATAGAGCAAACAAGGCCATCCATTTCAGTCATAAAATATCACTTGAAACATGCTCCTTGGAAAGAATTTGGCCGAACTCGGGTATTTTAGAGAAGTCGCCTCCCATGTTTTGATGTGCAGCAACTCACGTTGCTCCGGTATATATAGGAAATGGCTACTATATTAACGGATTCATTCCGAGTAACATTACCCAAGGTTGTGCTGTTGTTTTGTATACAGTTTGTAGCAGGGAAGGAAGTTTTATTGCTGGGGTTCTTGCCATATCTTACCCCATCTGCTGTGTATCGAATTACAGCCATCTGCAGCAAGCCAATATAACGATTGGAGAAGAGAACAGCGGTGTATTCTCAGAGGAGCACGCCCCTCGCGTTCCACGGCGTGGAACAGCCAAAAACATTCATCTTTTTTATTTGATCTAATGGTTCAACGTGTGCACAGTTCGTCTTTCAGCTTTTGTTTATTCTACGAGAGAAACAGCAGGACTTTTTATATGAAGGGTATGGTCAGATATTTGTTGTCCTGAGTTCAAAACTGGGCTCCAGTTCAACTGCCAGCCCCATAGTTTAAATTAAAATCCCTCAGACTTAGAGAATGTAATAGGATTCTCGTACATAAGCCCGAATATGCATTTCCCTGAACTCTTTGGCCATTACTCCAGAAGTTCATATATAAATGAAAATGCTCTATATAAAGATAAAGACTAGATAACTATGAAACTAAGGAATCACGTAAAAGCGTTGCAATTGGATGTTTGACGTCACACTTTGGGCTTTAAGCGAGTTCGTCAAACTAGGACTGTACGCGAAAGTTAATACTTTCATTATATTAATGACACTTTTTTCAGTTTTGCTTTATCCAAAAGCGGTCTGCACAGAAGTTAATTTTTACAATGCCGCACCATCGCTAAGAATGCGCTATTAAATGCAACTGGCAACGAACTAACAAAACACAAGTCTTCAGTAAAATCGGAACTATTTTATTATTCATAGTTTTTCTACAATAATGCGTAATAATTCCTAAGATGTTTAACTACCATTCTGCTATAGCATTCCTTGTACCTCCATACCTTGAAGAACTTCGCAGAAAATAAATCTGATGTGCTCCATTCAAATGACTTTCGCTACATCTTTGTAACAAATTATTGTTAAAAAGCGCGTTCTTCTGTCTAATTCATGACAATAGAGAAACATTAGCAGAAATTTTAGAAGGGATATAAAGGAGAACCCTAGGCCAAACCGAAAGACAAATCTTCTAAAAGCTAGTTGCTATGAGTTTGAAATTGGTTTCTTTGCGTGACCAGGAGTTGATAAATTCCCGTGTTTTGCAATAAGAAGAAGCATCTCGAGAACGATCAATGGCAAACACCATGAGTTTTAACAGTAACATTCGGAAATCACTTTGTCTATCTCTTAGTCATCCAGTAAGAAGAGGTCCTCAGAGGCTATTCCCAGAAAATCCAACACACACATTTTATCATGTTCAAAATTCTAATCAAAATCGTTAGAGCCATTTTTGAAAGACAAAAAATCACAAAATTTTCCATGATAGTTTGGCGTGCGGGGTTTGCTAAAACCTTCCTGTCGCATGCTTGGAAGATACGAAATTTAAATTCGTGCCAAGTTTGGTGTTTAACGGTGTTTTTGTTTTTTTGCTAAGCTGTCCAAGAGTGTCTGCCTGTCTATCTGTCAGTGTGTGTGTGTGTATTTGTGGGCAGTATAGCTCAAAAAACGAAAAGTCGGTTAAATACAAAACTTGGTATTTAAGTTCAGTATCTTCCAAGGATGCGACATGAAGATTTTCAAGAAAATCACCTCACGTCAAACTATCCTTTAAATGGAAAATTTTTCGAAAAAGTTTAATTTCTCAAAAATGGTCTTCATTAAAATGTCGTATATTCAATATATCTAAATGAAAAATAAAATGTAGAGCTTCTGCATGCATTGAGAGGGGTGCCGGGTTCCATTCCTGGCTGGGGGTGAAAATTTTTCTCTAGTCAGGTATATTCTCTAACCCCCAGAGTCTGTAAGAGTGAATAGTAATGTGAATATGAGCGTTATTTAATGTAGAAAAATAGAAATTGAACAATATTATACAGTACGCTGTTTCAAAGCATGTGGGATATGAATGGAGAAAGAAAATAGAAACAGAAAATTACATAAAGTACACATTTTCCAGAAGTTACGTTATGCACAGTTCCTGACTCTTTCACCTCTTGAAATGCGATATTATTTTTGAGAGCACAAGAGACGAGCTTTCACAATATTAGTTATTCGGAAATACTGAAAGTCCCTTCATACAACTTTGTGATATACGCATTCTTATTTCATTATCTTCACTTATACATGTTATAAACGTGACACATTACAGTGCAATATCGGTAGCAAATGTTTTGGCTGAATGCAATACCCTCCCTATTTATTTTGTGCATAATAAAGAACGAAAAATCTGATGTGCTCCATTCACATGACTTACTCTGCATCTCTGCAACAAATTATTAATAAAAAGCGTATTGTTGTATTACCTACTTTATGCTAAATGGGATAAAAATATCAAAAACGGTCTTATTACTTGCTTTCTTTTAAGTAAAACGGAAATAAGAGAATACACAAGGCTAAAGTGATATTCAAATGTTTTATAAAGTCTTCAGAGCCTATTCCCCAAAAAATTCAAGATATACATTTTATTTTTCGTGTAAGTATCTTTAATATGCGGTATTTTAATCAAAGTCCTTAGAGGCATTTTTGACAAAATCAAAACTTCGAAAATTTTTTGATATGATGGGTAGTTTGGTATGGGAGGATTTTCCTCAAAATCTTCGTGTCGCATTCTTGGAAGATGATAAACTTATAAACCAAGCTTGGCATTTCATGGACTTTTCGTTTTTGAACTATGCTACTCACAGACATACACACAGACGCGCGCGCGCGCACATTTTACTAAAAATACTTTTATGTATTCAGACGGTCATTAAAACATAGTTCGGTGAAATCTCGGTATTGAATTTTTGGGTGTAATATAACACCTTCTCTATACGTACAGAGAAAAAATCTGATGCGTTCCATTCATATGACTTTTTCTATATCTCTGCAACAAATTATTGTTAAAAGCTTATGCTTCTATTACTTAATGCATATCGAGAACAAAATAGTAGAAATTATCTTAATTACTTTTTTACTTTCTCTATACGTGCTATGTATATAGTGTATAGAGAAGGTATTGCACTCCACCAAAGAATTCGATACCGAGATTTCACCGGAAATAAATGTTTTAGGGTCCCCTATATCCAAAAAAAGTATTTTCAGAAAAAGGTCCGCGTGTGTGTCATGTGTTCGTGTGTCTGTGAACACAATAACTCAAAAACGAAAAGTCGGTAAAATATCAAACTTGGTATTTATTTAAGTTTAGTATCTTCCAGGGATGCGACAGGAAGATTTTAAGAAAAATCCCCCCACCCCAAACTACCCTTTACATGGAACTTTTTTCGAAAATTTTGATTTTCTAAAAAATGGCTCTAACAGTTTTGATTAACATATTGTATGTTAAAGATATTTACATGACAAATAAAATGTATATTTTGAATTTTCTGGGAATAGTCTCTGAAGACTACTTTATTCTTGGTCAATTTTACGGAATTTTGCATAACTGCTAAACCGTAAGAGATGGACAAAAACTTACCATACAACAAATGTAGAGCACATTAAGACACACAATTTATGTTATATACATTTTATTCGTGGAGTTGATTGTTTTTGAGATATTCCTTGTTTTTATTTTTTCAACTATTAAGACATACTTTTCTCATATAGGAATTTGTGAACTCGTGTCCATACAAACAAAGGAACTTCAGCCGCAGACGAATCAGTTTTTGACTATCACTTTAACCTATGGTACCCACTTATTTCGCTTCTACTAACAAGGAAGCAAGTATTAAGACTATTTCTGCTAATTTTTGCTCCATTAGATGAAGTAAATAGAATAATTTGTTGCAGTGTTATAGAGAAAGTCATGTGAATGGAACACATCAGATTTTTCTTATAGGTAGAAGGAAAATTAGGCAGTACCATATGTTAAAGTGATAGACAAAACTTGGCTCCTTTGTTTGTTTGGACAGGAGTTGACAAATTCCTGTATGTGAAAAGTATGTTTTTCAAAGCTGAAACCAAAAACAAGGAATATCCCAAAAACGATCAACTCCACGAAAAAATGTATATAGCATAAATTGTGTTTTAACGTGCTCTACATTTATAATGTGGTAAATTTTTGTCCATCTCTTATGGCTTAGCAGTTATGCAAATTCCGTATAATTCATCCTGAATAAAGTACTCTTCAGAGGCTATTACTAGAAAATTCATGATATACATTTTATTTGCCAGGTAAATATCTTTAATATGCGCTTTTTTAAACAAAATCGTTAGAGCCGTTTTTAAGAAAATCAAAATTTTCGAAAAAAGTTCAGGGTAAAGGGTAGTTGGGGGGGATTTCCTTGAAAATCTTCGTGTCGCATCCTTGGAAGATGCCAAACTTAAATACCAGGTTTGGTATTCAATGGCCTTTTTGATTTTGAGCTATGCTGTTCACAGACACATACACAGACACACACGCACACGGACCATTTTCTGAAAATGTTTTTTTTTGGATTCAGGGGACCCAAAACGTGTATTTCCGGTGAAATCTCGGTATCGAATTTTGGATGGAATACAATGCGTTCTCTATACACTATGTACATAGTACGTGTAGAGAAAGCAATAAAAAGGCCTAGAGGCAACACTTCAAGCAAGGAATGGCTTTCAGCTATTGTGAGTTTGAAGTTGCCTTGTGCTGCATATTTGTTTGCTGCTTTCTGACCAAACAGATTTGTTTTCCTCTGCGGGGATTTCCACACGTTTTATTTCTTATCTGAGCTTTTGCTTCCTTTGTGGCGCGGCTTGAAGTAATGGAATTATGTTGAGCTTCCGCTCAAAGCCATTTACTGTCAGCTGCGTGTAAAATGCAAATGGCGATCAAATCAAAACTGCTGCTGCAAAAGATAAACGTTCCTGTGTATCAAAACTGTTCACGTAGCTTTATCGCGTTGCCTGGTAACGTCAAACAAATGACAAGCACACACCTATCACCTACTTATGGTTCAGCTGGTTTCGTTTCAGAGGTCGCGGGTTCGATCCCCATGATCGACCTACCTGACCCACTGGTGTTTTTGGAGGTTTTCCCCGGTCGCCAGGCAAATTATAGGCAAAAGGTTTCTTTCATTACCCAAATTTCCAGTGTCTCTATGTTGTTTTCATTGTCAATTTGTTCATTCTTCATTCCATTGGTTTCTTTAAGTAGAGTCGATATGCCCTATCTTGCCAATGTTAAAATTTGACCCATTATCTCAGTAATTATTTAAGACAATGAGCAAAACTTTCAAGGTATATTCAGCAATATCTTTAATGTTGATTGATGAAAAATAGAATACCTCTGTTGATTAGAAGGAAACATATAACTTTTGAAAACAAAGCACAACGAAAACACTACGATTCTTAAATTTTAAAGAAATAACTAATCTATATACATAAACACTTTCTCGTTTAAATAAGGCCTATTTTGTTGCAAATGTGTGGTAGAAAGTTCAGCCCTTAGTGTCAATTAGTTTTTGAGATAATGGGGCATTTGTGTAGACAATTTTACTTCTACAGAAATGGCTTTCAAACGTAATATAAAAAAGAAAAATGTAACCTAACTTACCAAGCACAACCTTGCAGCACTTCGAAACTCTCACATGAAGGAAATATTAGTGGAATGCCAGTGCTGCCAACAGATTAAGTAAAACTTTCCTATCAAAATAAGAAACATATCTTCTCTAACACTAATATTTACAAACTTATTTATGGTTTATCAAGTGAGTGTACCACAATGTTCTAAAAAGCTACAACACAAGGTTATTTTCAACAATATTTTTAAATAATTTGCAATTAACGTACCTCTATGAAAGTCATACCAAAATAAGCTGAAGATTCAAAATATTTATTTGCAATTATAACATGAAAATGGGGAAAAAATATATGAAAATCCCATTTCGACTCCCCTTAAGGGTTGGAAGTGTAGGCGATGGTTCTCGGTGCAGCGTTCAGTGTGAGACATACATTTCCTATCAAGGGGCAAAGAGTTATTCAGAAGGGAAATATAAATCTTAGCTAATAATATAAATTATACCAAGAAGGGATATATAAATGTACAGTGAAATAGGAAGGGAAGAAAGATTTCAAACACGTAAAAGTAGCCGAGTTGTCACGAGTTGGG
>CM060898.1:143334363-143479363 GCA_030762935.1 Hymenopus coronatus
AAAAAAGGTTGGGTAGCGAGAATTTCTTGTATTTCCTTAGTGATTTTTGACGTTGTACGTTTAACAGAAACTTGATTGAAAAACAGAGAAAATGTAACACTTGCTATTTTCCATAGTTTTAGTAGGGGAAGGGTGACACGCGGAAGGAGCGGAAGGTGGCCAGGAGGCGTATCAGTTTCATTCAGGTCAGAGCTGGAGGCTGAGATAACTAAATTAGAAATCAGTTTGGAAGGGATGATTGCTCTATCTTTGGCACAGGGGGGAGTACATATAATAGTTATAGGATTATACAACCAGCCAGCAACGTCCAAGTATGCAAACAGGAATTTCTTCAGTGACTTAACCGAAACGCTAGTGGAGTTACAGGAAAAGTTTCCAGGAGCTGAATTAATTCTCTTAGGAGATTTTATTGCGAGGTTAGGAGGGGAGAATATTTCTCTAACGGGGGGTCACCAATGGGGGGAGGAATTACGCGAAGGTCAACGAAAGAGCAAGGATAGTTTTATTAATGGGGAGGGCAGACAATTACTTGCTTTCTGCGATGCCTTCTCTTTAGAAATAATGAATGGCAAGTACGGTGAGGATCGAGAGGGAGAACTCACTTTCAAAAATGAAAATGGGGGTAGTGTAACAGATTTTATTTTAATAAGTCAGGGTTTAATTGGCAGAATTAGAAATTTTTGGGTGGGGAATCGTATCGAGTCGCATCACTGTCCGGTTGCCCTGGAACTGAATATAGAGACGGCCATGGCGGCGCTAGCACCTGAAGAGGGGCAGGGGGACGAAGGGAGATTCATTAGTAAATTTATATGGAAACCGGTAGAAAAATAAGTATTTGTTGATAAATTAGAAATAAGATTAGGGGAAAGGAACGCAGACACAGCGGAGGAACTAACGCATATAATAGCAACGGCTGCGGGGACAGTGAAAGTCCAAATGCATGGTAAGTTAAAACGATTCAATGGTTGGTATGACCAGCAATGCAGAACTGCAAAGAAACAAGCAGAGGAGGCTCTGTCAAAATTCAGAAGGGCATTAGGAAATTTTTTACAAAAAAGCGAAGGGAGTATAAACAGCTCTTACGGGAAAAGAGAACTACGTGGCAAGACAAAATTACTCAGAAAATTAGTAATATTTTAACGCGGGGGGATAACGCTGAGATGTGGTCATTAGTAAAACATTTAGGAGGCAACCGTCAGGTGCCCAACGAAATTTCTCCCAGAAAATGGGCAATGCATTTTATGGGAATATTCGGGAAAGGTGAAAGGGAAGGAATTTTTATAAAAGAAATTTTGGGAAATCTTGAGTCCCCAATACTGGACGAGGAAATATCAGCACGAGAAATAGCACAGGCGCTGAGGAGTCTGAAGGGAGGCAAAGCTCCAGGGTTGGATGGGCTGCCCCCGGAAGTTTTTAAAGTCGCAGCCAATGTTAATGAGTTTGGTAGGAGAATGCTCCAGATATGTAACAGATTGTTTATTGAGGGGAATTATCCTACCTGTTGGGGAAAGGGCATTATTCATCCCATTTATAAAGGGAAGGGAACTATTGGAAATCCGGATAACTACAGGGGGGTTACTCTTTTACCAATTATGGAGAAAATTTATTGTAGAGTGTTATATAACCGGATAAAGGACTGGGAATCTAAATTTTGCAAACTTTCAAAATTTCAAATGCGTTTCAGAGAAGGACACAGTACCATAGATGCCGCTTTTATATTAGACACTTTAAGGACGAAGCAACTGTTAATTAAGCGGGGAAAGCTTCGTTGTGCTTTTGTGGACTTTAAGAGGGCATTTGACTCAATCAATAGAAATGCATTATGGTACAAACTAGGCAGAAAGGGGTTATCAAGTAAAATGGTTAGAGCATTGCAGGCAATGTATCAAAATGTCGAATTCTGTGTGAAGTACGACAGAAAGAGAGTGTCCGAGAGCTGCCGAAGCTATAGGGGAGTGAGGTAGGGTTGTATTTTATCTCCCTTGCTATTTCATCTCTTTGTGGATGATATTACTGATACAATGATAGCAGAGAATATCCATGCACCAGTAGTAGCGGATTTGCAGATCCCAACACTTTTATACGCAGACGATTTAATATTGTGCTCTACGACAGTAAACGGATTGCAACGAGGACTGGACAAACTTAAGAATTATTGCGATGAATGGCTACTTACAGTTAATGTGAATAAGACTAAGGCAATGACTTTCAAAAAGGGTTGTGTTTATAGCAGGGAGGAGACTTGGACATATGCAGGACCGATACTGGACAATGTTAAATCTTTTGTGTACTTAGGACTCACATTCAGAATGAACGGAAAATGGACAAAGCACATTGACATTACGAAACACAAGGCAAGGGTGAAAGCGACGGAAGCTCTCCGGATACGCTACAGAATACCGAATATATCCATAACCTTAATGGAAACTGTATACGGAGCGACAGTTAGATCCACGATTACATACGGAGGAGGAATATGGGGGTGGGAACAAACAGGGAATCTGGATCAAGTGAGAACCCAATTTTTGAAAGGAATTCTGGTTGTAGGGAGGGGTACGGCAAACTGCGGAATAATGAGGGAATTCGAGGCACATAGTGAAACAATAGAGTGCAAAATCAGAGCAGTTAAATATTGGCTGAGAACCGTTCACGGAAACCAATCTCTAATTAGGACAGTCTGCTACCGTGAACAGTTGCGAATGGAAGGTAATTCGACGTGGGCATCAAAATTAAAGAAAGGGTTGGAAACCATTGCGATGGGAGACATTTGGATGGCGGGGCAGGTAAACAGGCGTAGTATTTGGAGAAAAATTAAGAGCCGCCTCTGTGATATTGACAGACAGCAAATAATTGCACAATGCACAGAGAAGGCGTCATTAGAAGTACAGTCTGGGCTGAAATCGGAGTGGGGTATGGAGTAATACATCAAAACTGGTACCAAACTCATTAGAGAGGGGCTCGCGTGGATTAGACTAGGAGCATGGAGGAGCACGAAAATTTCTAACGAGAATGGTACGAGAATCTGTCCCATTTGCGAGGAGGAAGACTCGTGGACTCACATCTTGGCAAGATGTAGGGGTACGGAGGAATGGCGGGAAAAATATTTGCCGCGATTTTTTACCACTGCGAATGTAGAGCTAGAAGCATGTTGGACGCTACTGGCAGGCACGGAAAACATGGACGGGCTAGGTAAATTTATACTTAAGGCAAGACAGCTGAGATCTGAAGAGGCTGCCAATAGAGAAGGGGGAGGATAAGATCAACTAAACAAAAGTGACTACATTGTTCTACATACATATATATTATGTCATACTTAGGTCACTGTTGTGCTATGGTTTTATATATGTTGTATATATTATGTGTATATATGTCTTTTAAGTGTAATTTTCTATTATAAGAGGGTGCATTTATGAAAGTGTACTCTGTGCTGTAAATTTAAATTGCTATATTTGAAATTGCTGTGTATTTCCTTTGTCTTTTTATTTTCGTGTTTACTCTTTTATTTCTTTGTTGTTGTTGTTTTAATATTCCTTGTAATGTGTATTACAAAAGCACGTACGGTCTGTGGACCCGTGCGACTGTTGAAATTCTATGTATGATATTGCTATGTCAATAAATACACTTATTCATTCATTCATACATTCATTCATTCATTCATTCAAGTTTGGTATCTTCCAAGGATGCGATACGAAGATTTTTTAAAAAAATCTGATGTGTTCCATTCACATGACTTTCTCTAAATCACTGTAACAAATTATTCTATTTACTTCATCTAATGGAGCAAAAATTAGCATAAATAGTCTTATTATTTGCTTCCTTGTTAGTAGAAGCGAAATAAGGGGGTACCATAAGTTAAAGTAATAGTCAAAAGCTGGTTGCTCTGCGACTGAAGTTCCTTTGTTTGTATGGACATGAGCTCACAAAGTCCTGTATGAGAAAAGTACAAGTCTTTATAGCTGAAAAAAGCAAACAAACAAGGAATATCTCAAAAACAATCAACTCCACGAAAAAAATGTATATAACATAAATTGTGGGTTTTAAGGTGCTCTACATTTGTTGTAAGGTTTTGTCCATCTCTTACGGTTTAGCAGTTATGCACAATTCCGTAACGTTCATCCAGAATAAAGTAGTCTCCAGAGGCTAATCAAAATATACATTTTATTTGTCATGTAAATATATTTAATATACGATATTTTAATCAACATCGTTACAGCCATTTTTTGGAAAATCAAAATTTCGAAAAAAGTTCCATGTAAAGGGTAGTTTGGGGGGGGTGATTTTTCTCAAAATCTTCGTGCCCTATCCCTGGATGATACTAAACTTAAATACCAAGTTTGGTGTATTACTGACTTTTTGTTTTTGAGTTATCCTGTTCACAGACACACGGACACACACACACACACACACATACACACAGGACCCTTTTTTCTGAAAATACTTTTTTTTTTGTATACAGGGGACCCTAAAACAGATATTTCCAGTGAAATCTCGGTATCGAATTTTTTTGTAGAGTGCAATACCTTCTCTATACACTATGTACATAGCACGTATAGGGAAAGTAAGAATGCCCCCACTCCAAACTACCCTTTACATGGAATATTCTTCAATAATCTTGGTTTTTTCAAAAATAGTTCTAACGATTTTGATTAAAACTACCGTTTGTTTAAGATATTTTTATGATAAACGAAATGTATGTCTTGGATTTTCTGGGAATAGCTTTTGAAGATCTCTTCATTTTGGAAACTTTGTATAACCGGTAAACCGCAAGAGATATACAAAAACTTACTATACAATAAATGTGGATATCACTAAAATACACAATTTATGCAATATATATTTTTATTTATTTATTTATTTATTTATTTTATTTTATTTATTTATTTATTTTTTTTTTTTTTTGCAGAATTAACCGTTTTCAAGATATTCCGGATTATTAGTTTCAATTTTAGCCATTAAACTTTTCTCAAACGGGAAGACCTCTTTCTTCTCGTTTCTCGTTTGTTTACTCCTGGAAAGCAAAGACAGCGGAATTTCAAGTGTTAAACATAGCGACCGGCTTTTATAGGAGGAGACTGTCGCTTTAGCCTGTGCATTTACTTAAATCCCTTCTGCTTTCAAGGAAGCTAGAAATAAGACTAATTGTTTGCCATGATTAGCACTATGTAGATAACAGATTAATGTTTTGATTTAAGGTTTGTTTACCGCACAGATAGGGGACAACATGTGAATGGAGAGTTTTGCCGTGTACTTTCAGGAATCTAGTATTATGACTAATTCTGCTCGATTAGCATGAAGTAGATACAAGAATAAGCTTTTTAACAACTGTTACAGAGAGGTATAGAAAGTCATGTGATTGGAACACATGAGATTTTTACTTTCTCTACACGTACTATGTACGTAGTATATAGAGAAGGTATTGTATAGTACCCAAAAATTCGATAACGAGATTTCACCGGAAATACATGGTTCGGGTCCACCTGAATCCAAAAATAGCATTTTTCGTAAAAGGTTTGTGTGTGTGTGTGTGTGTGGGGGGGGGTGTGGGTCTGTAGACAGCATATGAGATAGGAAGGTTTTTAAGAAAATCCCGCACTCCCAAGTACCTTTACATGCAACTTGTTTCTAAAATTTGATTTTCTCAAAAATGGCTCTAACGATTTTGATTAAAATATCGTATATTAAAGGTAAAGAAAAATGTATATCTTGAATTTTCTGGGAATAACCTCTGAATACTACTTTATTGTGGATGAATTTTACGGAATTTCGCATAACTGCTAAACCGTATGAGATGGACGAAAATTTACCACACAAAAAATATAGAGAACATTAAAATACACAATTTATTTTATATACATTTTTTTTTTTTTTTTTTTTGTGGAGTTGATCGTTTTTTTAGATATTCCTTGATTTTGGTTTCAGCTTTGAAAAACTTACACTTTTCTCATACAGGAATTTGTAAATAAAAACAAAGGAACTGCTGTCACATAGCAACCAGCTTTTGACTATCACTTTAACCTATGGTACTTCCTTATTTCGGTTCTACTTACAAGGAAACAAGTAATAAGACTATTTCTGCTAATTCTTTCTCGATTAGCATGAAGTAAATAGAAGAATAAAATGTTTAATACTAATTGTTACAGAGATGTAGAGAAAGTCATGTGATTGTAACACATAAGCTGTTTTTAAGTAGCGCAGATTTAGAAAAGCTAAAACAGTGTGTGAACGCGTGACGTGAAACTTTAGAGTGTGGCCATATAGCGTAACATAGAGCAGTATAATATTGCAAACAAGACCCACTCTGTCTGACCCCAATATATCAGGCCATCACTGTTTTTATTTCTCCTGTATTTAGATTTATTTATGGACTTTCATTTTCAGTTCCATAAACACATATTTGTCGAAGCTTGGTTCTAACACAGCTCTTACAAAAGTAATTAGTCTTTAATCACATGTCCTTTTTTATTTACACAAGCGAATAAATTGATCCCCTGCGAAGTTTTGTTTTTGGTTTTTTCTTTGAAGCGCAATAAAACGTCATTCACACGAAAAGTTTCTGTCCCACTTGTGGCGATTTTTGTTTAGTTTTCAGTTAGCAAATGGTCGCCAGTCAGGGAAATTTATGGCAGTCATTTGTTTGATGAAATACTCGCGGTGCAAGCGCTAGTGAAGTGCTGACAATTTCATAGCAGACCGTGATGAAAAACAGGCGCGTTTTAATCGATACTCGAGCGCTTTTACATTCCTCTAAAAGTTAGTTTAGCGTCGGCCCAAAAGTGATTATTCATTGCTGCCAACCTCTGCGTTTAGCAGACCGTACGGCACAGTTCTGACCAAGTTATTTTCGGCACAGAAGAGTTTCGACGTTGCGAAGTGACCCGAGTTTAGCTTTTAACTTTCTCTAGCGTGTGCTTTTCTGTATGAATTTCTCCACGGACTATCGTTTATTATTTCTCAAGCACGTATGTGCATACAGTGTATATAGTAGCTAAAGATGATTTTGTATCCACCCAAAAATTCGATGTCAAATTTCCAGGAAATATTTCTTTTGTGGTCCCCTAAGCCTTATAAAACCTTTTTAGAAACATATTCGTGTGTGCGTGTTTGTGGACAATATAGCTGAAAAACGAAAATACCAAACTTGGTATTTATATTTAGTAGAAATCGATTTTCAAACACTCTCACAACAACAAATTAATCTTTACCGGGAAAATTCTTGAAAATGTTGTTTTTCTCAAAAATGGCTCCAAAAATGTTGATTAAAATACTGTATATTAAGGATATTTACTACACAATTAAATTGTATATTTTAATGTTCTAGGATCTCTTTATTTTGGGCGAGTTTTGCAGAATTTTGCACAACGGTTAAACCTTAAGGGATAGCCAAACCTTGTTATACAAACATGTAGAAACTAGTTAAAATACGTGATTTGGACTATGTACGTTTTCTTGGAGATTTGATCGTTTTCGAGATATTCCCTGTTATTTTAATCTACTTAAATTTTGTCAATCGGGACCATGCACACATCACTATGCAAGAAGTCGCCCTCCGTGGTGTAATGGTTACAATGCTAACTTCATATACCCAAGGTCGCGGGTTCAAACCCGGCGGAGTACGATGGATTTTTTCGGGCGTAAAAATCCTTAGCATGGCTTCCTTCGGAAGGGAAGCAAAGCTGTGGGTCCCGTGTCGTAGATTTACGGCACGTAAAAGAACCTCAAGCCTGATAAGAGAGGCCTCTGAGCAAAATTATGCGATCTTTCACGCCCGATATAGAATGGGACGCTGAGAACCAAAGCAGTTAAATAACAGGCCATTTCCTTAACTATGTAAGAAACACAAATTAATGTTTTATATTGTTTGTTTTTTATGGACCCTGTTCATTGTTTTTTTAATTTATTTATTTAAAGTCGCTTTAACTGCAAGGTTATATCGCGACTTCTCATTACGGTTACAATACATTAGCTGAACACATTCCCAACGCAAATTTAAATAAACATATACAAGGTATACATAATAAAGTAAACTCAATGCAGTATTTTACAAGTAAGAGAACAGTTATTTTATGTTTGTTGTGAACCATGACAATATTTAGCATTTACTTTAACATTTTGAAATATATAGATCGAAACAAGAACTTTGGGTTAAATTGTATTATACAATTGGATTACTAGTAAGACATTTAAGACTTTGTTGGAGAATTGTAGTTGGTCCAGGGCTGTCGTTTGGCACTTTACATGTGGTTCGTTGTTCCTCATAGAGACTGCAGTTGCACATGTGTGGGTTTTCACGAGACAGAAGGTATGAGTGTGTAAGCGACGAGTCAGTCTTGTATGAGTAGCTAGAATCGACGAGAGTGTGTACCTCATGCAATTTGCTGTTGGACAGGGTAGACCATTCTTGTTTCCACTTTTGGACAAATTTGCTGTATTCACGGTGAGGAGTCTTGAATTCTGGTACGCTACACGGATGTCTGGTAGCTTCTTTGGCCGCTTCATCTGCCCTTTCGTTTCCCGGTATACCTACACGCGACGGGAGCCAAAAGAGCAAGATTGTTTTACCAGAAGACAGTATTTTGCTATGTACTGTTTGGATCTCCAGGAGCAGTGGATGCGTAGGGTGCTTCTGCTGAAGAGCAACTAGAGCACTCATGGAATCACTGAAGATGATGTAGGAGTGGTGCTCATTGGTTCGAAGAATGTATTCCATAGTGAATTTAATGGCTAGTAATTCACACGAGAAGATGGAGATATATTTGGGTAAACTGTACAACATTGTGTGTTTGGGAAAGCATACAGCACAGCCACAACTGTTGCCATATTTTGATCCATCTGTATAGATGTGTTGATAATCGGGGTAGCTTGAACATATTTCGTTAAACAGTCTGAGGTAGGTAAACTTGTCAGTCGTCTCTTTGCGGTATCTCGCTAAGCAGATATTTATACTGGGAGTTTTGGATCTCCAAGGGATGATTTCTGCATCATAGGAGTAAGGAATCAACGGTGGAAGCGTCAAATTGTAGTCTCTGAGGAATTGTTGGATTCTGCTTAAGAAAGGCAAGGTGCGATCATTTCTATTGGAAGAAATTATGGGAGGATTTTCGGGAAGGATATAGAGGAAGTACATGGGTGAGCCTTGGTAGCAGATTTTAGCATGTTTTAGGCTTAGCACTTTCCTCCTTATACACAGAGGTGGCTCGTTTGCTTCTATTTGAAGACTATTAATTGGACTGGTGTGAAAGGCTCCCAAGGCAATTCTCAGTGCTGAAGACTGGATGCTGTTGAATGCATTGAGGTTGGTAGGACTAGCCGAGTTGTAGACGGTAGAACCGTAATCCAAATTGGGGCGAACGATTGATCTGTATGTGCGAAGTAAAACGGTGAAGTCAGCACCCCATGTTTTGGATGCCAGCATTTTTAGTAGATTGAGACGTCGAACACATTCCGTCTTAAGGTACCTAATGTGCTCACTCCAGTTCAATCTTTGATCAAAATGTAGGCCCAAAATATGAACACTTTTAACAATAGATATCATGTCGCTCCCTAATAGGAGTCTAGGTTCTGGTGAGTCCTTTCGTAGTCTGTTGAATACAACACATTGGCCTTTTTGTGGCGAAAACTTAAGTCCAGTATCATGGCTCCATTTCTGTAGGTTGTTGAGAGTGTCTTGTAGCAGCGTTTGGGTAGCTTCCTGGTTTTTCCCCCTGCAAAAAAATTGTTAAGTCGTCTGCAAAGAGGCAAGTGCCAACAGGAGGACTAAGACAGGAAACCACGTTATTGATTGCGACCAAAAATAGAGTCACACTTAGAACCGAGCCTTGCGGAATGCCATTGTCAAGTTTGATGCTTCGAGAGAGAACTCCATTTGCTCTTACTCTCATGGTTCTGTCTTGAAGGAAATTGTATACAAAGGCGATCATATTCCCTTTAACGTTGTGTTTCAGCAGAGACCGAATTATATAGTCTCGCCAGACTGTGTCATATGCTTTCTCTATGTCAAGGCTTACTAAAGTCATATGTTGTCGGTTGATGAACGTGTAACAAATCTGTTTCAAGCAAAGTTAAATTATCAATAGTGGAGCGTTGTTGTCGGAATCCATTTTGAATATCGGCAAAAAAATGAGTAGACTCCAAATACCAATGAAGTCTTCTATTAACTATTTTCTCCAAGAGTTTGCATAATGTGCATGTGAGGGAGATTGGAGGATAGTTTTCTGGGAGTAGTGGGTCCCTATTAGGTTTACGGATAAGTATAACTATGGAAGATTGCCACTGATTGGGGAAAAGCTTGGCTGTCAAATATGATTAAATACGTTTAAAATGTACAGCAAGGCGTTCTCTGGTAGTTGCTTAATACATACATATGGTATCTGGTCAGGTCCTGGGCTTCTACTATTGCAGTGAGATAGTTCTACCCGTAGCTCTTCTAGAGTTATTTCCTCATTGAATTCTTGCCTGCTATCTTCAAATACTTCCAGTTTGTTAGAGCTGGAGTGGATATTTTTAAGATGAATAAAATTGGTGTCGTAAGAAGAGTCACTGGAAAACTTGGAGAATGTAACAGCTAGAGTGAGAATGTAACAGCTAGAGTATCGGCTATAATCTGGGAGTCACTGGAAAACTTGGAGAATGTAACAGCTAGAGTGTCGGCTATAATCTGGGAGTCACTGGAAAACTTGGAGAATGTAACAGCTAGAGTGAGAATGTAACAGCTAGAGTATCGGCTATAATCTGGGAGACACTGGAAAACTTGGAGAATGTAACAGATAGAGTGTCGGCTATAATCTGGGAGTCACTGGAAAACTTGGAGAATGTAACAGCTAGAGTGAGAATGTAACAGCTAGAGTATCGGCTATAATCTGGGAGTCACTGGAAAACTTGGAGAATGTAACAGCTAGAGTGAGAATCTAACAGCTAGAGTATCGGCTATAATCTGAGAGTCACTGGAAAACTTGGAGAATATAACAGCTAGAGTGAGAATGTAACAGTTAGAGTGTCGGCTATAATCTGAGAGTCACTGGAAAACTTGGAGAATGTAACAGCTAGAGTATCGGCTATAATCTGAGAGTCACTGGAAAACTTGGAGAATGTAACAGCTAGAGTGATAATGTAACAGCTAGAGTATCGGCTATAATTTGAGAGTCACTGGAAAACTTGGAGAATGTAACAGCTAGAGTGTCGGCTATAATCTGAGAGTCACTGGAAAACTTGGAGAATGTAACAGCTAGAGTATCGGCTATAATCTGAGAGTCACTGGAAAACTTGGAGAATATAACAGCTAGAGTGAGAATGTAACAGTTAGAGTGTCGGCTATAATCTGAGAGTCACTGGAAAACTTGGAGAATGTAACAGCTAGAGTATCGGCTATAATCTGAGAGTCACTGGAAAACTTGGAGAATGTAACAGCTAGAGTATCAGCTATAATCTGAGAGTCAACAGAAAACTTGGAGAATGTAACAGCTAGAGTGTCGGCTATAATCTGAGAGTCACTGGAAAACTTGGAGAATGTAACAGCTAGAGTGAGAATGTAACAGCTAGAGTGTCGGCTATAATCTGAGAGTCACTGGAAAACTTGGAGAATGTAACCGCTAGAGTATCGGCTATAATCTGAGAGTCACTGGAAAACTTGGAGAATATAACAGCTAGAGTGTCGGCTATAATCTGAGAGTCACTGGAAAACTTGGAGAATGTAACAGCTAGAGTATCGGCTATAATCTGGGAGTCTGAGATAGGAGCCGTGCAATCTGAAGATATAAGATGAGATATTGAATGTGGTCGATGTGTGCCACATATGGCTTGAATTTTTGTCCATATCTCTGATTGTGTTGTTTTGTTGTTTAATGACGATAGGTAGGTCAACCAAGATTCCTGTTTACTTCTTTTAATTTTCCTGCACACAGCTGCACGTAGACGTTTGAATTCGGTTTTGTTGTCTACACTCGGATGTCGTTTCAATAAATAGTAATGGTTGTTCTTTCTTCTAATCGCTTCTGCACAGCTGTCATTCCACCAAGGTACCCTACGTTTTCCTATCCTTGTTTGATTTAGAGGGATACTAATCTTGGCTTGTTTGAGTATGGTAGTAGAGAGGTTGTTGACGACATCGTCAACGTTCATCTGAGGAAATGTACTATGTTCGGGAAGTTCATTGACAGCTTCTTGGATAAGCTTCCTGTATAGGGACCAGTCAGCTTGGCTCAGCTTCCAAGATGGAAAATAAGTGCTCCGATTAAAGGTGAAGCTGGAGTCGATTATTATGGGGAAATGATCGCTTCCAAGAAGTGTTTGATATATAGACCATTGGAGCATGTGAGCTATTTCGGGAGAACATAGTGTTAAGTCAATACTACTGTAGGTATCATGTGCAATGTCATAGCGTGTATGAGATGGAGAGTTTAGGATAACTAAGTTGAATGTGTTAATAAGAGATTCAATTACAGTTCCCCTTTGATCAGTTCTATTGCTACCCCATAAGAAATTGTGACTGTTGAAATTCCCCAGGAGCACAAAAGGGTTGCGGTAGCTGATTGACCAGTTCGGCTAGGATATCCATATCAATGTCTGTACTATTTGGGAGATAGATATTGCAGAAACATATATCAGTTCTTAGAAAAACGGAAACCGCCAGTGCTTCCAGTCGGGTCTGAAGTATAATTTCTCTCTGAGGTAGGTTGTCGTGTACGTACGTTGCCACGCCCCCACTGGCATGACAAGCATTTATTTTGTTCCTATAGTAACAGGTATAGCTGCGAATGGTAGCTATGTATTTGTCATGGAAGTTGGTCTCCTGTAAATTAACAATTCCGGGTGAGTGTGTTGTAAGTATTCAATTTGTGATCGATAACTGTTGAGGTTCCATTGCAAAAATGAGAAATTGGAATTCATGTTGATGAACTAGGAGGCAAATCAGGAGTATTTATGGTGGCAAAGCTGTTAATTGTGTAGCTCCTTCCAACTATTTGTTTTCTAGTCGTGTAGTTCTGTTTTTTAGTTTGTTACTAGGGAGATGTGGATGTATTTTTCGAAGAGTTTCTGCTACTGATTTAATATCTGGTGTGTATGTTTCAGCAATGTTGGCAACATTGGTGCTTCCAACTGCGTTTTCATAAAAACTTACTAGTTGGATAAAATTAAGCGCATATTCAGCAGGATTTTCCTCTACTATATGTTTGATTGGTAATAGTTCTTTATGCATGTTGGGTGATTTCTTAGAACGCTTTGCTGTGGGTTTCACTGTTTGCTTATCGTTAGTACCCTCAGAAGACTCCTCGTCTAGATTAGATGGTTTCTGAAGTTCTGGCTTTACGCCCTCCTCGGATGCCTGGTCTATCGTGCTGTCTGTCGACATGGAGCGTTTTGCACGAGTTGACATGTTTCTTGGTGTATCGTTTGGTGGCATAGCTACGTTATTTATTGCGCTTGGTGGATCGCTTTCCCGGGCAGATGCGATAGGAGCATTGTTACTAGGTGCTGGTGGTAGTACCGGTTTCACCGAGTGATTCTGTACCTTAGGTGCAAGGTCATTGTCGGGGAGATTGGGTTCTTCAGGAGTACACAAAGGAGGATACTCCTCTGGAGTGCCACCAGAAGCTGGTGATTGTTGTGGTGGTAGTGTTGTGTCACATTGTCGGGCCAAGTGCGCCTCCTTCTTACACAAAAAGCACATTGGGGTATCCGTAGATACGTAAATCCAGTAGCTGGTTTCTTCATAGTGGACTTGGAAGCATTCAGGCAATTTGTCATATTCATCGGCTTTGACGTAGAACTGCCTACGAAAGCTTAGAATATATGAAAAACCGGGAGTAGTTAATCCGGCTCGAATGTGGCTAATGGCAGAAACAGGCTGTATGCCGTAGGTACCTAAGTAATTTTCCAAAACATAGCTCGGTATTATTGGGCAGACATTGGATCGTACCACTCTTCTTTGTTTGGTTAGAAATGGGCGAAGTTCTAGGGAAATTTCGTTAATTTTAATTTCAGAGTGACTATTGGCAAGCTCGTCCGCCACTCTCTTATTTGCTAGATACATGCAAATTCGATTGTTGGAGATGCGGTAAATGAAACGTATTCGTATTTTCTGGTTCTGTGAGTTTACCAATTGCATATACATAATGCTTGACAGTTATACCTTCATGGGCAGAAATTACTATAGCTTGATCGTTGGTAGGTCCGCACTGAGCGACAGTTGAATAACTTTGGGATGGTTTGTTAACATTGGGGTTAATAGAAGCCATTTGGTTTACCTGCCATCCGTGTATTTTGGGTCCTTTAGGCCCGTGGCACGAAAAAAGAAGCTGTAAATTGCACAATTAAGTATATTCCTTATTTAAAAGTTACTCACGTGTCACAAGTAGAAACACACACTGATTTAACACTGAAAATACAATATTTTGCAGCACTATCTCATGAAACGTTTTCATTGTTTCAGTCATCGCAAACAGTAATCTTATGAGAAAGACTCACAAAACGTTATTTGTTTTTATATTTTTGCTTCTAGGAATTTCACACATCTTCCATGTCTTTTGTTTTTCCATTCCTTCCTTGAAATACTGCATTTCGTTTTGTTACTTTAGCTGAAGATCCTGAATTCTCTCCTCTGTCATCTTGGTTACCTTCCTCTTGAGCAACTGCGACAGACAAGTCAGCGTTGCCTTGTTATGCATGTTCGGCGAAGTTAGTTTCACCAAGAAGCTCTCTCCTCACAGTGGTATTACGAGAACCACTCTTATTATTTTGAACCTTGGCAACACTAATTGTTGCAGGTACCATCTGGTGTTTCCGCTGGAAAGTTTGACTTTACTAACCTTAACCAATTTCAGATACTTTGTCAATAGAACGTTTTTTTTTTTTTTTGTTTTGTTTACAGTGAGTTTAAAATTGTCTCAGCGAAAATTTGGAGTTAACTTCTGAAAATGTTTGTGCGATGTTTTATTATGCTTTTCGACGTGAATTATCAAGACAAGAGTGCATTGATCAACTTACTACTAAATTTAGCGATGAAGTTTGATCCTTTGCCTCAGTCAAACGCTGGTGTAACGAGTTTAATCATGACCGCCGTTCGCTCACTGACGAAATTCCTGAAGGTTGTCTAAAATCAGTTGTGTCAGAAAATATAGACGCTGTGCAAAAACTAATAGTGCAAGATCGTTATGCCACATACATTCTGTGAGACAGAGGCAACCTTAGGCATTAGTTCCACTAACATATTATATAAAATATTACATGATCATTTAGCCGTGAAAAAGGTTTGCTCTCGTTACATCGCACATAATTTGACACAATCTCTAAAGGAAGTTCGGGTCAATTGGTGCACACAAATGCTCAAGAAAAACAATAGTGAGCTTCAATAGATGTAGGTGATGATGAATCCTGGATATATGCATTGAGACGTTAATATATGGAAGCCAAGCGTTTTCATACCGTGTTTATCTTACGTTAATGGAAGGAAATTGATACCTTATTTATTTGTTTATTGAATATATGGTAAAAGAAAAATTGTTTACTGAAATTAATTATCCTGTAGTGTTCTGTGAATATCAGAATATTGAGTTTAATGCGTAGTTTAAGTATAATCTCATTTATGATCAAAAATATTCATTTGAAGAAATTAAACAATTGCTACGTACATGAAAAAGGAAGTTGTTATTTCTAGTATACCGCATCCCCAAGCGTTGTATACCCATATTTAAATATTCAGTAAGCGCAAATAGCTATTGAAGTAAATATTATATATACGAAAACGAATTTATTTACAAATAAACGAAAGTCTGCGTGTTTAATAAGGTAAAACATGTAGAATAAGCTTTGAGCCTATATAAGAGCTGAATAGACGCTCCTCATTTGTCAGTCTTCACGTGATCATCATTGCTCGGCACAAGGAGAGCGTCCTATGGGAACGCGTGCTGTTACCGGAATGTAATCTTAATTTATCTATGCCATCCTACAGTGTTAATAATTATTGTGTCCAGTGATATTGACAAGAACATCTTACCAGTGTATCATTTACAAGTATTATATTACCTGAACTCCCTCGCGGCCACGACCCTCAGATGTCATAATAACATTATTACAGTGTATCATTTACAAGTATTATATTACCTGAACTCCCTCGCGGCCACGATCCTCAGATGTCATAATAACATTATTACAGTGTATCATTTACAAGTATTATATTACCTGTACTCCCTCGCGGCCACGATCCTCAGATGTCATAATAACATTATTACAGTGAGTAATCAATTAGCTCGCCAATACATCGATGATTAATAATAATAATAATAATAATAATAATAATAATTTGTAATAGCTAATGAGCCGGAAGGTATGAACCAAATGCAACAAAGTTGTTCACACTCCAAGCATTTCGAAACAACTTGGTATTTAAGTGTGGTAACCTCCAAGGATGCGACACGAAGATTTTCAAGAAAATCCCCACACCCCTAACTACCCTTTACATAGAACTTTTTTCGAAAAATTTTATTTTCTCAAAAATGGCTCCAACGATTTTGATTAAAATATGTATATTAAAGATATTTACTTGGCAAATAAAATGTATATGTTCCATTCTGGGAATAGCCTCTAAAGCTTACTTTATTCTAGATGAAATTTACGGAATTTTACATAACTGCTAAACCGTAAGAGATGGATAAAAACTTACAACACAAAAAATGTAGAGCACATTAAAACACAGAAATTATTTTATATACACTTTTTTTCTTGTAGTTTATCTTTTTGAGATATTCCTTGTTTTTGTTTTCAGCTTTGAAAAACTTATACTTTTCTCCTACAGGAATTTGTCAACTCGTGTCCATACAAAGGAACATCAGTCACATAGCAACCAGCTTTTGAATGTCACTTTAATCTATGCTACTCCCTTGTTTCGTTTCTACCCACAAGGAGGTAAACAATAAGTTTATTTCTGCTAATATTTTCTCGATTAGCATGAAGTAAATAGCTTTTTAGCAATAATTTGTGACAGAGATAGAGAAAGTAATGTGAATGGTACACATTAGTTTTTTTTAATATATGACTTGAGCATTTATTTCACTTACGAAACAATATAACAGCGGGCCTTCAACTTGCCCCCGAATATGTTGCACACATTCACTCCTGCTTTAGTGAGATTTACATAGGCCTCTTTCTGTAACCGGTTGTGATATCAGCGAAATGTGTTGGTGAAGGGAAAATGACATTTTTATGTATATTTGGCACATAGGAGACGATTGCTTCGTCTTATTTTGGAAATCCTTTTCATTTCTTGTTTCCTCACATTCACAAATACTGGAGGAAGACTCACTTTTGATCTTACGAAAAGAGTTAAGGATCGTAATGTCGTAATCGTAAAGCATTTTTACTTTCTCTACACGTACTATGTACATAGTGTATAGAGAAGTTATTGTATTGTACCCAAAATTCGATACAGAGGTTTCACCGGAAATACATGTTTTGAGACCACCCGAATCCAAAAAAAGCATTTTTAAAAAATGTCCGTTTGTGTGTATATGTGTGTTTGTGTGTGTCTGTTGGCAGCATAGTTCAAAAACGACAAGACCGTTAAATACCGAACTTGGTATTTAAGTTCAATATCTTCTAAGGATGCGACACGAAGATTTTCAAGAAAATCCCCCCCACATGGAAACATTTTCAAAAATTTTGATTTCCTAAAAAATGGCTCCAACGATTTTGATTAAAATATCATATATTAAAGATATATACTTGACAAATAATATGTATATCGTGAATTTTCTGAGAATAGCCTCTGAACACTACTTTATTCTGGATGAATTTTACGGAATTTTGTTTAACTGGTAAACCATAAGAGCTAGACAGAAACTTGCCACACAAAAACGTAGAGCACATTAGAACACACAATTTATGTAATATACATTTTTTTCGTGGAGTTGATAATTTTTTACATATTCCTTGTTTTTTGTTTCTGCCTTAAAAAACTTATACTTTTCTCATGCAGGAATTTGTCAACTCTTGTCCATACAAACAAAGGAACTTCAGTCACATAGCAACCATCTTTTGACTATCACTTTAGCCTATGGTACTCCCTTATTTCGTTTCTTCTTACAGGGAAGCAAATAATAAGACTATTTCTGGTAAATGTTTCTCACTTAGCCTGAAGTAAATAGAAGCATAAACTTTTTAACAAAAATGTATTGCAGAGATATAGAGAAAGTCGTGTGAATGGAACACCTCAGCTTTTTACTTTTTAATGTATTACACAATGGATTGAATTATAAACAATAGAACGGCATTTATAACAATTTTACTGAAGATAGGTAAGTGTAGTACTGGGAATTTTTTTGCAGTCAGCTTATCCTCCCGTATTTAGGACTGACATCCCCCTGGGACTTACAAGCAGATGCCTAGGGATCAGAAGCCTGTCGGGAAGCAAATGACACGAAACCACAGAATGGAGAACCTGGCCCGTGGCCAGGCATGATCGTGAGGAGGAGAGTGATATGAAATGTGAACGAAATGGAGATATGAGAGGTGATGATGGAAGAATTGGTGGAATGAGGGGGCGGGGAGAAACCTGAAACCGCTTCGTCCACCACAACTCTCACATGATAACGTGGGCCACCTAGGTGGGAGGCGGGTGGTCTAACCACTCGGCCACGATGCTATGTACATTCTAAGCTAATTAAAAATATAGTAATTGGAAACTTGCTTCCTGGTGTAAGTTTAGGTCAAGGATTGATATAAAGGTAAGCAGTTCCTGGCGAGTTGGGTTTTACAGCATGAGGTGCCCTCAACACCCAGTGCCAGAAATAAAGGGTTACTAACTTCTTGTTGATTTTTTGTGCTTTGGAGGCTATTCCCAGAAAATTCAAAATATTAATTAATTTAGCATAAAATAACTTAAACATATGACATTTTAATCAAACTTGTTTGAGTCATTTTGTGAAAATGTAATTTTATAAAATAGCACAATGTAAAGGTAATATGACTTGGTTGATTTTGCTTTAAAAACTTTTTGTCGTATGCAGGGAAAACGCTGAACTTAGGTATTGAGTTTGATATTCAACAGACTTTTCGTTTTGAGTTATGGTGTTTAAGGGCACACACTTTGACACATACCTCTGTCGAGAACTCTTTTTTGATTCAGGGGACATCAAATCATTTAATTTATGACAGTATTTTTGGTGAAATCTGGGTTTCGAATTTTTGGGTTGAACAAAATAACGGGTCATCAAGAACTTCCTCCGTATCTTGCTGCTGGCCACCGCTCGATATAAGATTGGCATCCCTAGGTTTATCGCATTCGATTCCGACGGGATGTTATGATTATCGGCGTTATCAGCGGCTGTGAGTGTTTATTGTACTGGTTAGTATGGTCTTCTATGCTGTGAGTTCTGACGTGTGTCTGAAGCGAAATCAATGTCTTCTACAGAGGAACGTGTGTTTCTAGTGGAAAACGTTTTTAATGAACGTGGAAATCATACTGAGAAAGTGAAACAAAATTTCGTTGTTAGGTTCCCTAACTCAAAACTACCGCACCGAGATAACTGTACGTGATTTAATTAATACATTTCGGGAGTCAGGTTCCATGCATGATGCTGTAGAAATGGAAGACCCAGTGTGCTAACAGAAGAAAAACTGTCGGATATATCAGATAGAATGCTTAAAAGTCCAGAGAAATCAATAAACAAATTGGCCCATACGGTTCCGCATACAAAGCAGTCAAAAAGGAACTAGGTGTGTATCCCTATAAGGTATCAGTCGTCCACGAATTAAAACCCACAGATCACAGGAAAAGAGTTCAGTATTGTGAATGGTTTTGTACCATGGAATTGACGTGTTACATGACATTTTTTACTCTTGAAACTTGGTTCCACTTATAAGGATGCGTAAATTCACAAAATACGCGAGTATGGTATACTGAAAATCCTAATGCAATTCAGAAAACATTCAGAGAAAATTGATGTAAGGTGTGCAATGTCTTGCTCTCGAATTATTGGGAATTTTTTTTTTCATAACTCAATTAATTCAGATGTTTGTTGCTCGGAAAATACAGTGTTCGAAAATAAATTAAAACGAGTGAATTTGTGTCTTCAAGAAAATGGTAAACATTTTCAGCATCACCTTTAAACAGGTTAGTTGCATATTATTTTTCTACATTACCTTTCATGCATGAATATAGTGAACCCAGCAGTTTTCTTAACCAGCGAAACGGTTTCACCACACGCTCGCGCCAGCCAGTGCTGCCACCAGAATTCTAGGGGAATCTTGGTTACATGGGAGGTGCGGAGCGACTTCTCGATGGCATTTTATAGTACATAGTTGGTAAAGAAGGTAAAAAGTGATGAACAACTTCCCATTTGAGAAAAGTATAAGTGTTGGAAAATTTAACCAATAATTAGGAATCTCAAAAATGGTTAACTACAAAAAAATTGATACTCTACATTCACATGACTTTCGCTGGCTCTTCTACAACAAAATTTCTTACAAAAGATGATTCATGCTAATCGAAATAAAAATTACCAGAAATAGTCTTATTACTTGCTTCCTTGTAAGTAGAAGCGAAATAAGGGAGTACCATGGGTTAAAGTAATAGACAAATCTTTTAAAAGCTGGTTGCTATGTGAAATAATTGAAATTTGGATCTATTTCCTTGTCAGCAGTGAGAGAAACGAGATATGAAACACAAACTGAATTCCTGTTTGAGAAAAATTTAAGTACTTTAAAATTGAAACCACTAACATAAAGTATCTCAGACACGGTTAATAAAAAAAAACATGCATATGACATATATTGTGTGTTTTAACAAGATCTACATTTCTAACACTTTCTTTATCTTATACGGTTACCAATTAACCAAAATTTATTCAAAAAGAAGAGGACTTAGATATACATACACTTCTATATATAGTAGATATACATTTTATTTGTCTTATAATAATTTATCATTCATATATGGAATTTTAAACAAAAGTGTAAGAGCCATTTTAAAGATAATAAAAGTTTTCGATTTTTTGTTATTGTTGTAAGGGGTAGTTTGGGGTGGAGAGATTTTCATGAAATTCTTCGTGCTTCGGTATTAAACGAACTTTGCGTTTTTTTGAGTTATTCTGGCAAATACACAAACGCAAGATACACTCGAATCTTTGTAATAAAATGTTTTTTTAATAAAGGTGACTGTAAAACATGTATTTTGATGAAGTTCCGGTATGGAATTTTTGGAATACAATACAATCTATTATGTACCAGAGAAAATAAAAATGTATCTGATATAAATTGTGTTCTTTAATAATTTTTTGAAATACCAAGATTTTCTCTATATATCCTACGGTTTACCAGTTATTCAAAACTCACCCAGAATGAACAGAACTTTAGAGGCTATTCCCCAAAAATTCAATTTTACATTCCATTTGTCATGAAAATGTTTTAAATACATCAATAAATTGTTGGAGTGATATTTTAGAAAGGAAACTCTGTGTAAGATTAGTTGAGAGTGAGAGATTTATTAGAAAGTGTTTGAGTTGCGGCCTGGGAAGATACTGTACGAGGAGTCTAAAACTCAGTGTAAGGTTAGTTGAGAGTGAGAGATTTATTAGAAAGTGTTTGAGTTGCGGCCTGGGAAGATGCTGTACCAGGAGTCTAAAACTCAGTGTAAGGTTAGTTGAGAGTGAGAGATTTATTAGAAAGTGTTTGAGTTGCGGCCTGGGAAGATGCTGTACCAGGAGTCTAAAACTCTGTGTAAGGTTAGTTGAGAGTGAGAGATTTATTAGAAAGTGTTTGAGTTGCGGCCTGGGAAGATGCTGTACCAGGAGTCTAAAACTCAGTGTAAGGTTAGTTGAGAGTGAGAGATTTATTAGACAGTGTTTGAGTTGCGGCCTGGGAAGATGCTGTACCAGGAGTCTAAAACTCTGTGTAAGGTTAGTTGAGAGTGAGAGATTTATTAGAAAGTGTTTGAGTTGCGGCCTGGGAAGATGCTGTACCAGGAGTCTAAAACTCTGTGTAAGGTTAGTTGAGAGTGAGAGATTTATTAGAAAGTTGCGTTCTGGGAAGATATTGTACCAGGAGTCTAAAACTCTGTGTAAGGTTAGTTGAGAGTGAGACATTTACTAGAAAGTGTTTGAGTTGCGGCCTGGGAAGATATTGTACCAGGAGTCTAAAACTCTGTGTAAGGTTAGTTGAGAGTGAGAGATTTACTAGAAAGTGTTTGAGTTGCGGCCTGGGAAGATATTGTACCAGGAGTCTAAAACTCTGTGTAAGGTTAGTTGAGAGTGAGAGATTTACTAGAAAGTGTTTGAGTTGCGGCCTGGGAAGATGCTGTACTAGGAGTCTAAAACTGTGTTTAAGGTTAGTTGAGAGTGAGAGATTTATCAGAAAGTGTTTGAGCTGCGGCCTGGGAAAATGCTGTACCAGGAGTCTAAAACTCTGTGTAAGGTTAGTTGAGAGTGAGAGATTTATTAGAAAGTGTTTGAGCTGCGGCCTGGGAAGATGTTGTACCAGGAGTCTAAAATTCTGTGTAAGGTTAGTTGAGAGTGAATGATTTATTAGAAAGTGTTCGAGTTGCGGCCTGGGAAGATGCTGTACCAGGAGTCTAAAACTCTGTTAGTTGAGAGTGAGAGATTTATTAGAAAGTGTTTGAGTTGCGGCCTGGGAAGATGCTGTACCAGGAGTCTAAAACTCTGTGTAAGGTTAGTTGAGAGTGAATGATTTATTAGAAAGTGTTTGAGTTGCGTTCTGGGAAGATGCTGTACCAGGAGTCTAAAACTCTGTGTAAGGTTAGTTGAGAGTGAATGATTTATTAGAAAGTGTTTGAGTTGCGGCTGGGAAGATATTGTACCAGGAGTCTAAAACTCTGTGTAAGGTGAGTTGAGAGTGAGAGGTTTATTAGAAAGTGTTTGAGTTGCGGCCTGGGAAGATACTGTATCAGGAGTCTAATACTCTGTGTAAGGTTAGAGAGTGAGAGATTTATTAGAAAGTGTTTGAGTTGCGTTCTGGGAAGATACTGTTCCAGGAGTCTAAAACTCTGTGTAAGGTTAGTTGAGAGTGAGAGATTTATTAGAAAATGTTTGAGTTGCGTTCTGGGAAGATGCTGTACCAGGAGTCTAAAATTCTGTGTAAGGTTAGTTGAGAGTGAGAGATTTATTAGAAAGTTTTTGAGTTGCGGCCTGGGAAGATACTGTACCAGGAGTCTAAAACTCTGTGTAAGGTTAGTTGAGAGTGAGAGGTTTATAAGAAAGTGTTTGAGTTGCGTTCTGGGAAGATACTGTACCAGGAGTCTAAAACTCTGTGTAAGGTTAGTTGAGAGTGAGAGATTTATTAGAAGGTGTTTGAGTTGCGGCCCGGGAAGATACTGTACCAGGAGTCTAAAACTCTGTTAGTTGAGCGTGAGAGATTTATTAGAAAGTGTTTGAGTTGCGGCCTGGGAAGATACTGTACCAGGAGTCTAAAACTCTGTGTAAGGTTAGTTGAGAGTGAGAGATTTATTAGAAAGTTGCGTTCTGGGAAGATATTGTACCAGGAGTCTAAAACTCTGTGTAAGGTTAGTTGAGAGTGAATGATTTATTAGAAAGTGTTTGAGTTGCGGCCTGGGAAGATGCTGTACCAGGAGTCTAAAACTCTGTTAAGGTTAGTTGAGAGTGAGAGATTTATTAGAAAGTGTTTGAGTTGCGGCCTGGGAAGATGCTGTACCAGGAGTCTAAAACTCTGTGTAAGGTTAGTTGAGAGTGAATGATTTATTAGAAAGTGTTTGAGTTGCGTTCTGGGAAGATGCTGTACCAGGAGTCTAAAACTCTGTGTAAGGTTAGTTGAGAGTGAATGATTTATTAGAAAGTGTTTGAGTTGCGGCTGGGAAGATATTGTACCAGGAGTCTAAAACTCTGTATAAGGTTAGTTGAGAGTGAGAGGTTTATTAGGAAGTGTTTGAGTTGCGGCCTGGGAAGATACTGTATCAGGAGTCTAATACTCTGTGTAAGGTTAGAGAGTGAGAGATTTATTAGAAAGTGTTTGAGTTGCGTTCTGGGAAGATACTGTTCCAGGAGTCTAAAACTCTGTGTAAGGTTAGTTGAGAGTGAGAGATTTATTAGAAAGTGTTTGAGTTGCGGCCTGGGAAGATACTGTACCAGGAGTCTAAAACTCTGTGTAAGGTTAGTTGAGAGTGAGATTTATTAGAAAGTATTTGAAATGCGGCCTGGGAAGATGCTGTACCAGGAGTCTAAAACTCTGTGTAAGGTTAGTTGAGAGTGACAGATTTATTAGAAAGTGTTTGAGTTGCGGCCTGGGAAGATACTGCACCAGGAGTCTAAAACTCTGTGTAAGGTTAGTTGAGAGTGAGAGATTTATTAGAAAGTGTTTAAGTTGCGGCCTGGGAAGATACTGTACGAGGAGTCTAAAACTCAGTGTAAGGTTAGTTGAGAGTGAGAGATTTATTAGAAGGTGTTTGAGTTGCGGCCTGGGAAGATACTGTACCAGGAGTCTAAAACTCTGTTAGTTGAGCGTGAGAGATTTATTAGAAAGTGTTTGAGTTGCGGCCTGAGAAGATACTGTACCAGGAGTCTAAAACTCTGTGTAAGGTTAGTTGAGAGTGAGAGATTTATTAGAAAGTGTTTGAGTTGCGGCCTGGGAAGATACTGTACCAGGAGTCTAAAACTCTGTGTAAGGTTATTTGAGAGTGAATGATTTATTAGAAAGTGTTTGAGTTGCGGCCTGGGAAGATACTGTACCAGAAGTCTAACACTGTGTGTAAGGTTAGTTGAGAGTGAATGATTTATTAGAAAGTGTTTGAGTTGCGTTCTTGGAAGATACTGTACCAGGAGTCTAAAACTTTTTGTAAGGTTAGTTGAGAGTGAGAGATTTATTAGAAAGTGTTTGAGTTGCGTTCTTTAAAGCTACTGTACCAGGAGTCTTAAATTCTGTGTAAGGTTAGTTGAGAGTCAGAGATTTATTAGAAAGTGTTGGAGTTGCGTTCTTAGAAGATACTGTACCAGGAGTCTAAAACTGTGTTTAAGGTTAGTTGAGAGTGAGAGATTTATTAGAAAGTGTTTGAGTTGCGGCCTGGGAAGATGCTGTACCAGGGGTCTAAAACTCTGTGTAAGGTTAGAGAGTGAGAGATTTATTAGAAAGTGTTTGAGTTGCGGCCTGGGAAGATGCTGTAGCAGGAGTCTAAAACTCTGTGTAAGGTTAGTTGAGAGTGAATGATTTATTAGAAAGTGTTTGAGTTGCGTTCTGGGAAGATGCTGTACCAGGAGTCTAAAACTCTGTGTAAGGTTAGTTGAGAGTGAATGATTTATTAGAAAGTGTTTGAGTTGCGGCTGGGAAGATATTGTACCAGGAGTCTAAAACTCTGTGTAAGGTTAGTTGAGAGTGAGAGATTTATTAGAAAGTGTTTGTGTTGCGGCCTGGTTAGATACTGTACCAGGAGTCTAAAACTCTGTGTAAGGTTAGTTGAGAGTGAGAGGTTTATAAGAAAGTGTTTGAGTTGCGTTCTGGGAAGATACTGTACCAGGAGTCTAAAACTCTGTGTAAGGTTAGTTGAGAGTGAGAGATTTATTAGGTGTTTGAGTTGCGGCCTGGGAAGATACTGTACCAGGAGTCTAAAACTCTGTTAGTTGAGCGTGAGAGATTTATTAGAAAGTGTTTGAGTTGCGGCCTGGGAAGATACTGTACCAGGAGTCTAAAACTCTGTGTAAGGTTAGTTGAGAGTGAGAGATTTATTAGAAAGTGTTTGAGTTGCGGCCTGGGAAGATACTGTACCAGGAGTCTAAAACTCTGTGTAAGGTTAGTTGAGAGTGAATGATTTATTAGAAAGTGTTTGAGTTGCGGCCTGGGAAGATGCTGTACCAGGAGTCTAAAACTGTATGTAAGGTTAGTTGAGAGTGAATGGTTTATTAGAAAGTATTTGAGTTGCGGCCTGGGAAGATACTGTACCAGAAGTCTAAAACTATGTGTAAGGTTAGTTGAGAGTGAGAGATTTATTAGAAAGTGTTTGAGTTGCGTTCTTGGAAGATACTGTACCAGGAGTCTAAAACTTTGTGTAAGGTTAGTTGAGATTGGGAGATTTATTATAAAGTGTTTGAGTTGCGTTCTTGGAAGATACTGTACCAGGTGTCTTAAACTCTGTGTAAGGTTACTTGAGAGTGAGAGATTTATTAGAAAGTGTTGGAGTTGCGTTCTTAGAAGATACTGTACCAGGAGTCTAAAACTGTGTAAGGTTAGAGAGTGAGAGATTTATTAGAAAGTGTTTGAGTTGCGTTCTGGGAAGATACTGTTCCAGGAGTCTAAAACTCTGTGTAAGGTTAGTTGAGAGTGAGAGATTTATTAGAAAATGTTTGAGTTGCGTTCTGGGAAGATGCTGTACCAGGAGTCTAAAACTCTGTGTAAGGTTAGTTGAGAGTGAGAGGTTTATAAGAAAGTGTTTGAGTTGCGTTCTGGGAAGATGCTGTACCAGGAGTCTAAAACTCTGTGTAAGGTTAGTTGAGAGTGAGAGATTTATTAGAAAGTGTTTGAGTTGCGTTCTGGGAAGATACTGTTCCAGGAGTCTAAAACTCTGTGTAAGGTTAGTTGAGAGTGAGAGATTTATTAGAAAGTGTTTGAGTTGCGGCCTGGGAAGATGCTGTACCAGGAGTCTAAAACTCTGTGTAAGGTTAGTTGAGAGTGAGAGATTTATTAGAAAGTGTTTGAGTTGCGTTCTGGGAAGATGCTGTACCAGGAGTCTAAAACTCTGTGTAAGGTTAGTTGAGAGTGAATGATTTATTATAAAGTGTTTGAGTTGCGTTCTGGGAAGATGCTGTACCAGGAGTCTAAAACTCTGTGTAAGGTTAGTTGAGAGTGAATGATTTATTAGAAATTGTTTGAGTTGCGTTCTGGGAAGATACTGTACCAGGAGTCTAAAACTTTGCATTTAACTGAGGTTTCATAGACACACGCTTGAAGCCGATAGTATGCATTAGGCGAGGTACAAATGTAAAGAAAGAAAGAAAATTAGACAAACACAGGATCTTCTTCTAATATTTTACTCTCTCAATCACTTATATAGAGTGTAAATACTAGATATGAAAGTATTGCATTCCACCCAAAAATATCTACATCGAATTTCACAGGAAATTTGCATACAGCTTCCTGTATACAAAAGATAATTTTATAAAAAAAATAACGTGTATGTGTGTGTGTGTGTGTGTGTGTGTGTGTGTGTGTGTGTGTGTGTGTGTGAATACGATAACTCAAAAACGAAAAATCGGTTAAATACCAAGCTTCAAAGTCTTCCAAGGATGCGACATGGCGATTTTCAAGAAACTTTCCTCACTCCATACTACCGTTACATAGGAAATGTTTGAGAAGATTATTTTCCTGAAATATGGTTACTATTCGGTTGTCTCATAGGTAATGTCCGGTTTTTTATGTTGGTGTTTTGAAAATGTAATTGGTTTCCTTGCTTTGGCAATGCTATTTCAGGATGCTATGGCTATGTTGCGATAATGTATCAGTCTTCAATTGTTAATAAACAATCACAAAATGGAAGTAACAAAGTTTGAACTTAGAGTCCTTCTAAAGCACTACTGGAAATAAGATTATAAATCTGCTGCCACAGCTCGAAGAATATGTGAAGTGGAAGGAGAAGGTGTCGTTAGTGAGCGTGTGGCACAACGATGGTCCTACGTTTCAACAATGGGGACGAAAACACTTCTGGAAGACCTAAAATATGGAATATCCAGGATACACGCCAAATTTTTCGAGAAAATCCGCCAAAGAAAAGTATCCTAGGCTTTCAGTAGAACTTTGTGCATAAAAAATAATACCATACATCAGCACATTAAGAAACTTGGAAAATCCTACAGAATCTGTAGATCTGTACCTCATGAACTGACACCTCAACAGGCTCAACGTGGAGTGGATATCTGTCGTCAGCTTATCCGTAATCCCATGGCTGATAGATTTGTTAGGAGAATTGTCACTTGTGTTGAAGAATGCCTCAAAACAGTGGCTTGATCCCCGCCAATCTGCCAAAGTGATCGTTAAAAAAAATCGGTTCGGTCCCAAAGTAATGTTGTGTGTCTGGTGGAATTTTGAAGATGTGATTCACTGTGAGTTTGTCCCAAACGGGACACGATGCGGATCTTCATTCTCAAGTTCAAGAAATTTTGAGACGGAGATATCCAGTATTAATCAACCGAAAATATGGAGTTCTATTGCAACAGAACAATGCATACTGCAAGTCATATTGCACGAACAACCATGGAAAAAATTCAGGAATTATAAGGAATCGAACTGCTACCACACCCAACATACAGCCTTGATCTCGCACCATTGATTGTCATCCTTTTTTATCCATGGCTCATTTTCCACGTGGAAGAAATGTTGTCAACATTGAAGCAATGCAAGTGGGTCTCGCCGAATTCTTCGCATCAAAAACCAGAGACAGGTACCATCGTGGGATCATAAACTCCATGAAAAATGGCTCCAGTCAATGGAATCTAAAGGTCGTATTTGAAGATTAGTTACTTGCTTGTCAGAACACATTTCAAATAATTGTTTTTCTTAAAAAACTATATTACTTATGAGACAGTAACTGTAAATGAATTGATATGAAAAGAAAATGTGTATTTTCAATTTTCTGAGAATAGCCTCTCAACATATGTTCATTCTGCGTAACTGGTAAATCGTAACAGATAAACAAAAGATTAGAACATAACAACTGTAGATATCGAAAAGACAAAATATCTGTTATAGGCATTTTTATTTTTGTATAGTTGTCTGTTTCAAGGATACTCCTTTCTGTTTCTTTCAATTGTAAACTACTTTAACTTTTCGCAAACGGTAAGTCATATTTGTTTCATCTCTCTTTTGTCTTACTCCTGGCCATGCAAATAACACCGAATTGTTCGCATAGCGACCACTTTTTAAAACAATGTAGTTTAGCCTAAAGTATTCCCTTGTTTCTCTTCTACTTAAAAGGAAGTAATGATACAATGTTTATCTCGATTAGTATCATGAAGATAAAATCATTTTTTGTAAGAATTGTTTGTTTGCAGATAGAAGCACAGAAAGTCAGTAAATGAAACGCAACAGATTTTTTTATTCATGCTGCCTCAAAAAGTGTATTTCCGGTGAAATCTCAGTATCGAATGTTTTGTTGTAATGCAATATATTTTCTACGTAATATGCACGTGGTAGAGAAAGATCCTGTAGAGGCAGTAAACAATAACCCTTATGCCAGTCTCACTTTTTATTCCAAGCGCTTAAAAGCTTTGTATTTGGTGAGGGAAAGGAACGCACATTAATCATTTGCCACGATGGACGCCAGGAGCGCTGTTTTAACTTCTTACCGTGAAATCCTCTTAGAAGAGACCCGACCGGGATATCTGATACCAACCTGGTATCAGCTGCAATGTAAACGAAAATGGGAGCCACAAGCCGCGCACTTACACGATACGCTCAAGGCTTTAGGCTGCAGGGATTCGCTATTGGAAAATCACATTTCTTATTTGTACAGAAAACACTCTGTGGCAATAAATACATTTAGAGAGGTAAAATAATCCAACGTGTTCCATCCGCTTCAGTTTCTCTACCTGTTCTGCAAACAAACTATTCGTAGTAAAGATTATTCTGTTATCGGTATAATGGTAGTCGACATAAACGTTAACAGAAATGGTCATATTACATGCCTCCTTATAAATAGAAGGAAAAAATCTGATATGAACCATTTACAAAGCTCTCTCTAGCTGTTACAAATGTAAACAAGTCTTACAAAAGATTATTATTATTATTATTATTATTATTATTATTATTATTATTATTATTATTATTATTATTATTATCATCATCTACATCAGTGATGTCCAAATGGCGGCCCGCGGGCCTAATGGGGCCCGCGAGTATGTTTCATCCGGCCCGCGAATAAACATATGATTTATTGAATAAGTTTCTTTTTAATGCATAGCCGTGTGTAAGGCAGGAGTAGGATAGGTAGACTCAGACTGAAAAACTCAATGCCATAGCCGGAATTTGAACCACGGATCTCCCGGTCTCCAGCCGTGTGTAGGACAGGAGTTGGATAGGTAGAGTCAAACTGAAACATTCAATGTCATAGCCGGGATTTGAACCACGGATCTCCCGGTCTCTAGCCGTGTGTAGGACAGAAGTTGGATAGGTAGAGTCAAACTGACAAATTCAATGCCATAACCGGGATTTGAACCACGGATCTACCGATCTCTAGCCGGTTGCTCTGCCACTGAGCTACAATGGCAACGTGCATTGTAAGTCGACAATAATTTGAGATGACCTTGTGGTTTACCGAGAAACATGAGAGTCTTTTGAGAAATTCAATGTTAAGCCGGTATCTATGTTGCCATGGTAGCTCGTGGCAGAGCAACCGGCTAGAGATCGGTAGATCCGTGGTTCAAATCCCAGCTATGGCATTTCATTTTTCAGTGTGACTCCACCTATTCGATTTGATCTATTGCTTTTTTTAGCTTCCTGCATAGATCTCATTTTAGAATTTGATGGTAGATTTCAAGATTTTGAAGTATTTCCATTTTTATGATTTTGGAAACTCATTTCAAAGGACGTTTTTCACATCTTAGAAACTGGGCTTTAAAGCTTACTTCCATATTTGGTGGTACTTACATTTGTGAAACTGCTTCTCTGGTATCAAACTGGTCTTTGGAACTTACTTCCAAATTTGTGGTACTTACATATCTGAAACTGCCTTCTCTGCTATGAAACTCGGCTTTAAAACCTACTTCCATATTTGGTGGTACTTACATTTGTGAAACTGCTTCTCCGCTATCAAACTGGCCTTTAAAACCTACTTCCATATTTGGTGGTACTTACATTTGTGAAACTGCTTCTCCGCTATCAAACTGGCCTTTAAAACCTACTTCCATATTTGGTGGTACTTACATTTGTGAAACTGCCTTCTCTGCTATGAAACTCGGCTTTAAAACCTACTTCCATATTTGGTGGTACTTACATTTGTGAAACTGCCTTCTCTGCTATGAAACTCGGCTTTAAAACCTACTTCCATATTTGGTGGTACTTACATATGTGAAACTGCCTTCTCTGGTAGCAAACTAGTGAAGTGAACGTCCAGAAACAGATTAGCTGATTCTATGATATCTCATAGTCTTAACACTGCAACATCAGAACTGAAAGTGGATTTTAAATCTGTTGTAAACGATGTTGACAAACCTGATTGTTCTTAGTAAAAAGCAATGCTTGTTCCTTCACTGTGCATGTAATGATATTAAAAATAGCATACTCTTAAGTTGCCATTGCCGTTGTTTTATTTTTAATATAGTTATACTAGTAATTTTCCTAGCCTTAAAGTAAAGTCCTTATCGTATTCTGGCCCTCAGTGCATTACTAATGGCCACCTCTGATCTGCATCATGCTAATAAAGATAAACATTAACAGATATGGTCTTATCACTTGCTTTCTTATAAGTAGAAGGGAAACAAGGGAGTGCACTACACTAAAGCGATAGTCAAATCTTTTAAAACGCTAAGTTTTCTCAAACCGGACCGTACAAAGCGAACCGAGCTTCAAGTCTTTCACATAGTGACCATCTGTTAAAACATTTTACAATCGTTTAGCCTAACATATTCCCTTATTTCCCTTCTACTCACAAGGAAGCAATTAACAGGACCAATGCTGCCAATGTTTATCTCAATTAGCATGCAATAGATACAAGAATAACATTCCATAAGAATAGTTTGTATATGGTACAGTTAGAGAAAGTCATGTGAAGGGAACACGTGTTTTTCTTACCTTTACTCCATTCTTTGGTCTTTTTTACAGAGCATTAGTAGTGGAGTACAGGTAGTAGGATTATTTGGACCACTTAACTTTAAGTGCTAATATCTGGACAGAAAACCTTCGTCAAATTCCACAACTTGCTTTAGCGCGTTAATGAGATGAAGTCATGCCATTTTGAGAGTTTTCAAGGTTTAGTCCCAGCTACCTCATTTGGAAATTATAATTACAGTTTTTTTCTAAGGCGTGTATTCTGGACCAGAGGCGTGTAATTTGGTCTGAGAGGGTGTGTAAATTGGGCCACTATATAATACACTTATATTCACTTTTAAAGATTGAAACTCACAATAGCAATTTGTTTAGACCTGGAATAATCATTGTTATATCATCATTATTATTATTATATCATCATTATTCAAAATGTCCCAATGAAGCAGATCAACTTTAACAAAATGAATATCACCTTACACCAATTTCATCCAAAGTTTTGTGAACACTTAATATCTTCAGGTTTTGTTCCAAATTAAAGGAGGATTTCACTGTTCACTCCACAACGCACCTGTCACAAAATTAATAAACTGAATCACTTATATCAGCTCAGTCTTCAGGAGCCCATCCCTTGCACTGTGTCCAGTCTTCTCGTGATATTCCCCACATGCAACACAAAAAGTCTCTTCTGAGTTTTTATTAATAAACTGAATCACTTATATCAGCTCAGTCTTCAGGAGCCCATCCCTTGCACTGTGTCCAGTCTTCTCGTGATATTCCCCACATGCAACACAAAAAGTCTCTTCTGAGTTTTTATTAATAAACTGAATCACTTATATCAGCTCAGTCTTCAGGAGCCCATCCCTTGCACTGTGTCCAGTCTTCTCGTGATATTCCCCACATACAACACAAAAAGTCTCTTCTGAGTTTTAATTAATAAACTGAATCACTTATATCAGCTCAGTCTTCAGGAGCCCATCCCTTGCACTGTGTCCAGTCTTCTCGTGAGATCCCCACATGCAACACAAAAAGTCTCTTCTGAGTTTTTATTTTCCTCTTTCTCAGATCTTCCTTTTTCCATTTACAGTACAGACCGTTAGATTTGCTAGCTTCTCTTGTCGTCATCTGGTAATTTACGCAACTTGTATAATATGTGACAGTATGTACATATCTAAATAAATTACCAAAGTAAATTAAAAGCGTGACTCCAAACAAATAAATATATACACACATGCTCATTTGTAATGTTAAACCTGAATATTCCGTGCAGTTTGGTGCGGACCAAGTTACACTTCACCTTCGGTCCAAATTACGGCACAACTTTATGAGTATCACATTTCTTATAATCCTAAACTGAATTAATGAAATGAACCTACACCACACTTACCTTAATATATTGAATGTTCTGTTGTTTCAGTTTGGTTTCCAAAGAAAGATCTTAGGTGGAAGAAAACACGATACCAAAAGCGGGACAAAATTGCATCTAAAACGTTCTCAACAAGACCACGACTTCCCTCCAAGGTTACTGACAATAGAATGCGGAAAATTGGAGGGAACGCTTACAACAAATGCTGCTCAAGATACCCGTATTGTTGGAGCTCTCAACGATAGCCATTTCCTTAAACTGACATTGGTCCAAAATACACGGTCTTCCCCTACTTTCCTAGAAACAAGGTGTTTGTGTTCTTCGGCAGATGAATTCTAGTTTCAGTTGATCCTTGCGAAGTTGTGGCTATAGTGTACTTTTAGTTCTTAATGCTGTTTACCGATCATTTTGAGTCAGAATATCACTCACAGTTATTAAATCTAATTGCGCACGTTGAAGAAGAAAGGTAAGGTGGCGAACGCAAAGAAACCAAAGATGGACTACTAAAACCCTGTTCCATTCACAAAACTTTCTCTACCCGTTCTGCAAACAAACCATTCTTACAAAAAAGATTCTTTTATCTACATCATGCTAATCGTGATAAGTGTTAGCAGAAACTACATGGCTACTTCATTCCTTGTGAGTAATAAGGAAATATAGTTAAAGCGAGACATATCTTTTAAAAGTTCGTCGCTATGCCAACAATTGAAATTCGGTTCTCTTTGCAAGACCGGCGGTAAACGAAAAGGAGATGAAAGGGAAGGTAGCCCCGTTTGAGCAAGGTTACGTAGATTAACCATAAAACCGATAACAAGGAATATCTTGGAAATGGTCAATTCTACAACAAAAATGTGTATGACACAAATTGTGTGCTTTAACAAGATCTACATTTTTTATTTAGTAAGTTTTTGTGTATTTCTTACGGTTTGCTATTTATAATAATATGATACAGGCGCATAACCATTATTTTGTTTTAGTCTTTGCTGATTTACCAGTTATGCAATATTGACCAGCGTGAACAGGTCTTCAGAAGCTATTCCCAGAATATACCTTTTATATGTAAGTAAATATTTATAATGTACGGTATATTTTATTGTGTTCTGTATGTTCTTTACGTAGGGTTTAAATAATTTTATTTTCCTCAAACACACACACACACACATACATTCACTTTCACATACATAATTCCACACTCTGCTGCGGATATGGAATAATTCCGGTTAAAGAGAAACTCCCCGCCCCAGCAGGGAATCGAACGCGGGACCTCCGGGTGAGAAATCAGCTCGACCACGTAGCAGTCGTGCGGTATTTTAATCAAAATCGTTACAGCCATTTCTGAGAAAAAGTATATTTTCAAAAAATGTTCTATCGTAAGGGTAGTTTGTGGTGAGAGAATCTTCTAGAAAATCTTCGTGTGGCATCCTGGGAAGATATTGAATCTAAACACAACTCTTAGTTTTTGAGTTATGCTGTCCACAGTTACGTACACACAGTTCTTCTAAAATGCTTTTCCAGACCTCAATATATATGTGTCCGGTGAAATCTCGGTATCAAATATATGGATGGAATACAATACCTTCACTATATATATAATGTATACAATACGTATAGAGAAAGTAGAACATCTGGAGTGTTCCTTTCACATGACTTTCTCTACATCTCTGCAACAAATTATTATTAAAAAGCCTACGTATCAATTTACTCATGCTAATGAGCAAAAAATAGCAGAAACAGTTTTATTTCTTGCTTCCTTCTAAGCAGAAGCGAAATAAGGGAGTACCATAGGTTAAAGTGATAGTCAAAAGCTGGTTGCTATGTGAACTGAAGTTCCTTCGTTTGTATGGACAGGATGATAAAAATAATAGAATTATTTTAAAGATGAAAGCAATAACAAGGAATGTGTGAAAAACTATCAACTCCACGAAAAAAACGTTTTATAACATAAATAGTGTGTTTTAACGTGCTCTATATTTTTGTGTTGTAAATCTTTGTCGGTTTAGCAGTTATGCAAAATTCCGTAAAATGCATCCAGAATAAAGTAGTCTTCCGACGCTATAACCAGAAAATTCAAGATACACATTTTGTCAGGTAAATATCTTTAATATACGATATTTTAATCAAAACCGTTATAGTTATTTTTGACAAATTCAAACATTTCGAAAAAAGTTCTACGAAAGGGTAGTTGGGGTGGGGGGATTTTCTCAAAAATCTTCGTGTAGTATCCTTGGAAGATACCAAACTTAATTACCAAGTTTGGTACTCAACGGTCTTTTCGTTTTGGAGCTATGCTGTCCACAGACACAAAGACATGCACAGGGAACTTTTTCTATAAGTCCTTTTTTTTTTTTTTTTGGATTCAGGGGAACCCAAAATATGTATTTCCGGTGATATCTTGGTATCGAATTTTTGGGAGGAGTGCAACACCTTCTCCTAAGTACATAGTACGTGTAGAGAAAGTAAAAACTTCGCAAATTTGGTACCAATTAGGGAACTACCTAAAAAGGTTTGATATGCTGCATTCACATAACATTCCCTACGTATGCTGCACACTAATCAACATAAACATCAACATAAATAGTTTTGTTGCGATATTTCCTTGTAGAAGGATCACTTCGCTTCTCTTTACGTAACCAGAAATACGAATAACGACTTCCCGTGTTATTGTGTTTAGCTCCCAGTTTTACTGCTATGACCCTGACATGGAATGAAGATGGAACGTGGATGCCGGAAGATCCCACAAGTCCAACAGGTTCCACCTGATCCAACTCGGACCGGCTTGGTGAGAGGCGATGGCTAACAATTCGGTCACCACGCAGCCCCATAACGACTTCCCGTGTTATTGTGTTTAGCTCCCAGTTTTACTGCTATGACCTTGACATGGAATGAAGATGGAACGTGGATGCCGGAAGATCCCACAAGTCCAACAGGTTCCACCTAATCCAACTCGGACCGGCTTGGTGAGAGGCGATGGCTAACAGTTCGGTCACCACGCAGCCCCATAACGACTTCCCGTGTTATTGTGTTTAGCTCCCAGTTTTACTGCTATGACCTTGACATGGAATGAAGATGGAACGTGGATGCCGGAAGATCCCACAAGTCCAACAGGTTCCACCTGATCCAACTCGGACCGGCTTGGTGAGAGGCGATGGCTAACAGTTCGGTCACCACGCAGCCCCATAACGACTTCCCATTTGAGAAAAGTGTAAATATTGGAAATTCTAAAACCTATAACAACCAATATGTTGGAAATTGTTAAACCCTCACCCCCAAATATCTGAAATGCTACACTCACATGACTTTCCCTAGCTGCTCTACAAACTTCTTACAGAAAATTATTCTTCTTTGTACACAATACTAATCGAGATGAACATCAGCAGAATGTTCTTATTACTTAGTTCCTTATAAGTAGAAGGGAACTAAAGGAATGCAATTGCTAGTGTAAGTCAAATGTTTTAAAAGTCAATACACATCGCTTCTTTGCTTGACCAGGAGTAGAACAAAAGAAAAACGGACCCTTCCTGTCTAACAAAAGTATAAGCACTTTACAATTGAAACCAATAACAAGGAATATCTTGGAAGCGGTTGCCTCCACAACAAAACGTAAAGGACATAAATTGTGTGTTTTGACGAGATTTACATTTTTTGAAGTAGTAAGTTTTGTCTATCTCTTAAGGTTCAGCAGTTAAGCAATATTTGGCAAAATTCATTCAGAATAAAGAGGATTTCAGAGGCTATTCCAAGAAAAAACCAGATATACATTTCATTTGGGATGAAAATATCTTCAATATGCGGACTTTTATTCAAATCGTCAGAGCCATTTTTGAGAAAATTATAACTTTTCCAGATAAAGGGTAAAAATCTTTCTGTCCCACCCTCGGAGGATACCAAACCTAAAAACCAAGTTTGGTTTTTAACGGTATTTTCGTTTTGAGCACTATGTACATAGTGTATACCGAGATTTCACTGGAAATACATGTTTTGGGACCCCCTAAATACAAAAAAGAAGGTCCGTGTGTGCTTGTGTGTGTATGTCTGCGGACAGCATAGCTCAAAAACGAAAAACCAGTTAAATACCAAGTTTAGTATCATCCAAGGATACGAAGATTTCAAAGAAAATCTCCCAACCCAACTACCCTTAGCATGGAATAATTTTCGAAAATTTGGATTTTCTCAGCAATGGTTCTAACGATTTACATTAAAATATCGTATATTAAAGATATTTACCTGACAAATGAAATGTATATCTTGAATTTTCTGGAAATAGCCTCTGAAGACTACCTTATTCTGGATGAATTTTACGAAGTTTTGCATAACTGCTAAACCGTAAGAAGTGGGCAAAAGCTACCTCACAAAGAATATAGAGCACGTTAAAGCACATAATTTGTTATATACATATTTTTCGTGGAGCTGATCGTGTTTGAGATATTCCTTGTTTTACCTTTAAAAAACATAATTTTCTCATACAGGAATTTGTCAACTCCTGTCCATACAAACAAAGGAACCACAGTGGCATAGCAGCCAGCTTTTGACTATCACTTTAACCTATGCTACTCCCTTATTTTGCTTCTACTTACAAGGAAGCAAATAATAAGACTATTTCTGGTAATTGTTTTTGGAGTAGCATGAAATAAATAGAAGCATAATCTTTTTAACAATGATTTGTTGCAGAGATGTAGAGAAAGTCATGTGAATGGAGCACATGAGTGCTTTTTTTTTTTTTTTTTTTTAGGCCACTTACACTTTTCGCAAATGGGAAGAGATCCTTTTTCTCGTTTCTGTTAGGTTACTCCTGGCAAGCAAAGAGATTGGAATTTTAATTGTTTCACATAGCGACGGGCTCTTAAAGGGCAAGACTAACGATTTAGCCCGTGCATTTTCTTATTTCCCTTCTATCATACAAGGAAGTTAGTAATGAGACTAATTGTTTCACATAGCGACGGGCTCTTAAAGGGCAAGACTAACGATTTAGCCCGTGCATTTTCTTATTTCCCTTCTATCATACAAGGAAGTTAGTAATGAGACTAATTCTGCTTATGTCTATCTTTATTAGCACAATGTGGATAACGGATTAATGTTTTGAATAAAATGTTTGTTTACCGAACAGTAGAAGACATGTAAATGGAACATATTAGATTTGTTCCCTTTTACTTTCAAGGAACCAAGTAATATGTACAATTTTTGCTAATGTTTATGTCGATTATCATGAAGCAGATAGAAAAATAAGCTTTTCAGCAATAATTTGTTACAGAGATATAGAGAGAGTCATAGGAATGGAGCACATCAGATTTTTTATTCAATGTTGCTACTTGTCTTAACTTTGGTGTACATGTTTCCAAATTGGTGAATAAATAATAATTATGGAAAGCTAAATGAAACACCTGAAGTGTTTTGTGCAGCTTGTTAATAGCGGGCTAACAGGTTTCCCAATTCGGCCGCACCTCTCTAAACCTCCGTTCCTAGCAGCAGCTTTACTTCAGCTACCCATCATTGCGGGAAAACTACCTGACGGTGTAGATGGTAGACAAACATCGGAGAGACTATAGAGCACCTGCTTGATGCGGAATGTGTCTCGGGTTTAGTTCCAGGTGACGTTGGCATTTTTCTCTTATTATTGATTATTGCCTATCCTTGCTAATGTCTGGAAACGTGAATGAGCGTGTGAATGTAATAACGTGTGTGTGTGTGTGTGTGTGTGTGTGTGTGTGTGTGTGTGTGTGCGTGCGTGTGTGGTCTTAAGTATAAAGATAAAACAAAGGAAACGTGGATTGCAATGTCAACACATATGATTAAACATTATTGGCGATAAACAACATTTCTAAACGGCCTCCGTTATGGCCACTGCCGTTAAAACACGGTAGGTATACATTTAACACTTTAAAACATATGAATTTGATGCGTTATCTTGGCTTAAAGAACCCAATTTATGTTAAATAAAAAACTGGCTTTAACTTTTTTTGAGAAACTGTTATTTTCATTTAAATTTTCAAATACTTACGCTTTTTACCTTCTGCAACGTGTATTGGAAATTATATAGATAAACAAGATAATGTGTTCCACCCAAAAGTTCGATACCATGATATAACAGGGAACAGATATTTTGAGGTTCTTTTAGTAAATACAACAAAAATAAAACAAACAGCTCCATAAGTGTCCGAGCATTGCTCAACAACGCTTAGTCCGTCAAATACCAAACTAAGTATTGTAGTGCAGTGTCTTCCAAGGAACGCGACACGAAAATTACAATTGTAGTCGATATTACTTAGTCATTATAACACCTTCTCATTTAATATTTCAGGAAATTTCCCCACCCTAAGATACCTTTGATAAATAATATTTAGACATTTAAATTAATAGCTTTAAACTTTTAAATAAAAAGCTGTTCCAATATTAAAGATATTTATACTGTAAATAAACTGTATATCCTAACTGCTTTGAAGTCCTCTCTTCATTCTGAATGAATTTTGTATAACTTCAAACCGTAAGAGATACACAAAGGCTTACTGCACACAAAATGTAGACCTTATTAAAACACACAATTTGTCACGTGCAGTCAATTTTGAGATATTGGATTTCAATGTTAACATATTTAAACGTTTCTTAAATGTGATGTCCTCATGCCGAGGTTCATATCTCTTTTGTTTTACTACTGGCCATGGAAAGAGAAGTGACAATCGCATAGCGTCAGGTTTTAAGATTTGACTAGCATGTGTGCATCCTTATTTACCTTGTACTTGTTAGGACTTAAGTAATAAGACCATTTCTGCCAATCTGTCTCGATCAGCATTTGGTAAAGACAAGATTAAGCTTTTATAGAAACATGTGTTGCAGAATAGGTAGAGAAAGTCATGTGAATGCAACGTCAGAGTTTTTATTTTAATTTAACTCACTCGAAACGGAGAGTGAAGTTATTTCTGTAAGTAATTAAGTATCTTGAAGCACACAGAAAAATAAACTTTTCCCGCAATATTTACAGAACAAATGAAATGAACTGTTGTTCTCAGCATCCCATTCCATGTTGGGCGTGAAAGACCCATTAATGTTGCTCAGAGGCCCCTTTATCAGGCTTGAGATTCTTTTGCGTGGCGTAAACCTACGACACGGAACCAACGGCTTTACTTCCCTTCCGAAGGAAGCCATGCTAAGGATTTTTACGCCCAGAAAAATCCATCGTCCTCGACCTTGGGTATATTTGCAGAAAGGGCGTGAGAACATAGAGGGTAAAGGAAATCATGCATGCGTTTCCCATTTATTGGAATTAATCATGTAGATGAGCATGTTAATTACAAAGATATATTTATGGAAGTATAATATTGTGAATGACGTTTGAATCCCTCACCTTTAGACATTGCTGGTTATTGTCACACTCCTGTACAGCTCGGCGTCCCATTTCCCTGGCAACAGAATGCACGTTACCGTCCCTAGGGACCAAAAGTAGCCCTGTAATGCAAAACTTGTTGTTGTTACCTGATGCAATTAGAGCGCCCCCTTTAATTTGTTTGGAGCTTACAGCATCCTCCGGTCCACTGGACCACACGCCTTAGTTGCTCCTTCTCACATATTAGATTTTATATTCAAATTTGTTGGTTCCTCTTGTGGCTTACTAATAAGACCTCGAGACCTCGGCGTTAGAAAAATCTAACCGCACCTGCAGCAGCTCTGCCCCAAGTTATTGTTTTTGATAGGAGATGCTTCTGTGTGGACACTCTCCCTTACCCCTGCTATTGATACCACATAAATCTCTCTGGAAACTGAAGAGCAATTAAAGGATTTTATGCAGCGGTGCCATTATAAACAGGTTGTTAGTTTATTCCAGGAATGGGCAAACGCCGAACCTACTAACACCCAGACCAGCAAAGTCAACTGGCACCACTGAGTTAGAAACGACAATAGATGAACGCAAAAACTGGCAATAAGTGCAATAAAGGTTGCTAGTTATATATAAACAGTAGAGTTATATATAAACAGTAGAGTTATATATAAATAGTAGAGTTGTATATAAATAGTAGAGTTATATATAAATAGTAGAGTTGTATATAAACAGTAGAGTTATATATAAATAGTAGAGCTATATATAAATAGTAGAGTTATATATAAACAGTAGAGTTATATATAAACAATAGAGTTATATATAAACAGTAGAGTTATATATAAATAGTAGAGTTGTATATAAACAGTAGAGTTATATATAAACAGTAGAGTTCTATATAAACAGTAGAGTTTTATATAAACAGTAGAGTTATATATAAACAGTAGAGTTATATATATAAACAGTAGAGTTATATATAAACAGTAGAGTTGTATATAAACAGTAGAGTTGTATATAAACAGTAGAGTTTTGTATAAACAGTAGAGTTATATATAAACAGTAGAGTTGTATATAAACAGTAGAGTTGTATATATAAACAGTAGAGTTATATATAAACAGTAGAGTTATATATAAACAGTAGAGTTATATATAAACAGTAGAGTTGTATATAAACAGTAGAGTTGTATATATAAACAGTAGAGTTATATATAAACAGTAGAGTTATATATAAACAGTAGAGTTATATATAAACAGTAGAGTTATATATAAACAGTAGAGTTATATATAAACAGTAGAGTTATATATAAACAGTAGAGTTATATATAAACAGTAGAGTTATATATAAACAGTAGACTTATATATAAACAGTAGAGCTGTATATAAACAGTAGAGTTTTGTATAAACAGTAGAGTTATATATAAACAGTAGAGTTATATATAAACAGTAGAGTTATATATAAACAGTAGAGTTGTATATAAACAGTAGAGTTGTATATATAAACAGTAGAGTTATATATAAACAGTAGAGTTATATATAAACAATAGAGTTATATATAAACAGTAGAGTTGTATATATAAACAGTAGAGTTGTATATAAACAGTAGAGTTATATATAAACAGTAGAGTTATATATAAACAGTAGACTTATATATAAACAGTAGAGCTGTATATAAACAGTAGAGTTTTGTATAAACAGTAGAGTTATATATAAACAGTAGAGTTTTCTTTTGTTGACGGATGCATCTGATATAGAATGAGATTATATCATTGGTGTTAGCATAAGCTTATTTATAAGATAGACGAGATAGCTGCAGCTGTACCTGGGTGATAAATGAGAAATCTTTCGCAAGGTTTTCGTGGACAATAGCCACGGAGCCGCGGTTAATTATATAAAACAAAGTTCTAGCTAAAAAGGACAACGTAAGCTTGAGGGGCTAGTGAGATTCTGAAAGTTACTGGGAGTCAGTAGCCTAAGTGAAACAGTAAAATAGTCTCTATTGGTTCAAGAACAAATCTGATGCGTTCCATTCACATGACTTTCTCTACATCTCCGTAACAAATTCTTGTTAATAAGCTTATTCTTCTATTTACTTCAGACTAATCGAGAAAAAATTAGCAGAAACAGTCTTATTACTTGTTTCCTTGTAAGTAGAAGCGAAATAAGGGAGTACCATAGGTTAAAGTGATAGTCAAAAGCTAGTTGCTATGTGGCTGAAGTTCCTTTGTTTCTATGGACAAGAGTTGAGAAATTCCTGTATGAGAAAAATATACGTTTTATAAAGCTGAAACCAAAAAAAGGAATATATTAAAACGGTCAAATCCACGATAAAATGTATTCAACATAAATTGTTTATTTTAAAGTGCTTTACATTTTCTGTGTGTTAAGTATGTATCCATTTCTTACGGTTTAGCAGTTATGGAAAATTTCGTAAAATTCGTCCAGAATAAAGTAGTTTTCAGAGGCTGTTTCCAGAAATTTCAAAATATACATTTTATGTGAGAGGTAAATATCTTTTATATACGATATTTTAATCAAAATCAATTGCGCCATTTTTGAGAAAACCAAAATTTTCGAAAAAAGTTCCATGTAAAGGTTATTTGCGGTGGAGGATTTTTTTGAAAATCTTTGTGTCGCATCCTTAGAAAATACTTTTCGTTTTTGAGCTATACTGTCCATAGACACACACACACACACACATACACACACGGACATTTTTATAAAAAGTTTTTTTTATTCAAGGGGTCTCAAAACGTGTACTTCCGGTGAAATCTCGGTATGGTATTTTTGGGTGGAATGCAATACTTTCTCTATACACTATGCACATATTACGTGTAGCAAAAGTAAAAATTAAAACATTTTACAAATATCTATTGAAGCTACAAATCCAGACTTATACTTGCACATTCCAAATGTATAGCCTTTACAAAGGGCGATCAAAATAATTTCCCTATAAATTATTTAAATTTTAAGTCTGTTGGTAAAGGAATAAACTTATTTGTATTTTGGAGGGATTGCAAAGTTGGCTGCCTCTCTTGGAAGTGCCCCTTGCACAGTTCTAACTGCAGGGCAAAGGTTACTTGCACCAGACGTATTTACCATATTCTGATTTCTTGCTTACTCGTTAAACTAATTTGCTTAATTACTCCGTTTCAACGGGGCATAAGTAGCAATTACTGAAAGTAAATATCAACATATCGTTATATACACGCATAGAATCTGCCGTGACGACTAGGGAACTCTATCCCGGCCCAACACTGCTTGCACACGCAACTTCCACGAACTTCTGTCGCTAAGATCTTGTTTTGGTTCCTGCCTGTCTCTGCTTTATCCAATATCACGCCTGAGTGACTCACTATGACGTACATGCGAGTAACAGCAATGACGTAATAACAGTACTCATATTTCCCGCCACTTACAATAGGATATGAAACTACTTTGTGGCATCATTTTCTTTGGGAAACAAAGTAACAAAAACTTATAGATTACACTGGCCAACAAAAAATAATTGTTGAATGTTTCCTTCACTTCATGAGTAAATTTTTACTATTTTTGGGTCGATAAAAATGGAAATGACAATGAAATTGTTAGAATCACTTATAGAAAACAAAACCGGGCTTGTAGGCCGTGGTCCACTGGGCTTCTCCCTTCGTTCCCCAGACGTTTCGCCTGCGTCTGCGGCAGGCATCATCAGTGGCGTGTACATCTCCGTGGTCTCTCAGTAGCGACTACTGGTACGTTGTTTTTTTTTTTTTTTTTTTTTTTTTTTTTTTTTTCGTTTTTTTTTTTCGAGTGGAGGGGAAAAATCCACCTTATGGACTAACCCGGGCAAGCCCGGAGTGTCGGGGTCTCCCATGTGGGCCTACCGACTAAAAAACCCCTCCACCGGTATTAGAAGGAAGAAAGGAGAGGCGGTACCGCATGATTGCACCCGCGGATTCAAGGCGATAATGTAACTGACTGCAGGGTGCAGTCAGAGAGGCGAAATGAGGACCGGGAGACAGACTTGACCGAGGCCCAGACTGCCACCGCGGAGTATTCGGGGTGAGGAATGAAGGAATTCTAGGGTGAAGGATGGAGTTAGTGCTGGTTGACTCTGTTGAGCCAGTCGTTGTATCCTGGGACGTTTTCGAGCCTAAGCCCTAGGCGTCTACTTTGGATGTTGATCTTGGAGGTTTGAGGTGCCGACTTCTCCAGTAGAGCTCTCACCTCCTCCCTGAAGATGAGTCGGATATCGGTGACTGCTGTTGCTATTGCTTGGTGAAGTTCTGTGTGTGAAGTGGTGCCGTCCTGTTCCTGAAGCCTGTCCTCCAAGGCCGTCAGCTTAGCCGTAAGGATCAGGACCTCCGCGTGGAGGTCCTGAATAGCCTCACTTAGGCCTTGGATTTCCTGCTGCAGGATGGTTGGTGTTCGTTGTTTAGTCTGCGGAGATGGTTGTGTGGTTGATGGTGTCCGGGCTGGTTTAGGTGATGAGTGCCTGCTCTTTGGGTAGCTGGGGCACTGGGCTTGCCCGGTGAAATGTCCCGTACCACCACAGGTGGCACAGAACCGGCGACGGCGGCGGAGGTCGTGCCTAGTGCACTCCGATGTGTATGCGTTGGTGCCACAGTAGTGGCACTTCGGCAGCGAAGAGCAGTTTTCTTGGCTGTGCCCGTAGGCACAGCAGCGACGGCAGGGCCGGTGTCTTTCCTGCCTGCTTTCCTCAACGTGCAGAATTCGCCCTAATAAGGGCAACCCCGACGCCAAGGCAGCCTCCAGGTCTGATCGGTCCTGTAGCTCCACCCTAACTAGTGGTGTCGGGCCCCGGTCACAGATAATTCTAGTGGCCCTCGAACATGAAGGCCATCTAGATTGAGCAGCGGCGAGGAGGTGCCGGGTGGAGAGATCCCGAGGGACACCCCTAACCACGGCACTGTACCGGGGCGGCGGCGGTGTGGAGCTCAGCGGTGGCGGCGATGAAGTGTTAGCTGCCGGTGAAGCAGCGGCGGTGGTCAGCGGCAGTGGTGATGGTGAGCGCGGCAATGGTGCAGCGCTCACTGCCGGCGTAACGGCAGGTGGCGGAGATGCCTGTGAGCGCTTCCTACCGGCGGTTGCCGGAGAAGCGGTGGCTGCTGTAGGAGCTGCTGGTCTGCGGTGTTGCTTCCTCTTCGGCATCTCGAAGCGAAGCCGGAGCGCTCGGCTTATATAGTGTGGGAGGTACCGCCCTCGCATGACCTGATTGGTCCGGATTGCGGCCCCCTGTGTCCGTGCTGTTTCTGATTGGTGTACGTGCTTTCTTGGTTGGTCTGTTCTGTAGGGCTGGGTGCCAAGTTTTATTTAGTCTGAATGTTTCTTCTTTCCTATTGAAATTGTTGGCATGTTTATAGATCTCAATAGCTTCACGGTGTAAACGTGTGTAGTAATGAGTAGTGGAAGAGAGGATGTCAGTTTCGTCGTAACGGATCACATGTTCCCCTTCTGCTTCTAAAGCATGAAGTGCTACCGCCGATTTTTCTGGTTGACCCAAACGGCAATGTCTGCGATGTTCTGTAAGTCTGGTGTTGATGCTCCGTTGTGTGGTCCCCACGTAGACTGCGCCACATGAACAGGGGATCCGATACACGCCTGCCGAAGTAAATGGGTCTCTGGGATCTTTGGCTGAGCGAAGGAAACTTCGTATTTGTTTTGTTGGTTTGAAAATGGTGTCTATGTTGTGGGTCTTGAGCACCTTGGAAATACGGTCTGTGATGCGTTTAAAGAAGGGGAGATAAACCACTCCTTTGTTTTTGGGATTTTGTTGCTGTGTTTGTGTTTTAGACTGTATTTTTGGATGTAAGGCTCGTCTTAATTCGTTTTTCGAGTACCCATTACCATGTAGGGCCTGTTCTAAGAGCTGTAGTTCCTGGCGAAGATGTTGTGGTTCACATACTCTGGTTGCTCTGTCCACTAATGTTTTTATCATGGCTCTCTTTTGTCTCGGATGATGATTGGAATTTTTATGGAGATAGCGATTAGTGTGTGTGGATTTGCGGTAGACCTTATGTCCCAAAGTGCCATCACTTTTTTTGGTTACGAGAACGTCTAAGAAAGGAAGACTATCACAATGTTCTTTCTCCATGGTGAATTGTATGTGTGAATTTATGCTGTTAATGTAGCAAAGGAAATCATCTAGAGCTGAATCGCCTAAGCTCCATACGACGAAGGTATCGTCCACATATCGGTACCAGCACTTTGGTTTCTGGGGAGCAGAAGCAAGAGCTTTGGCTTCGAAAATTTCCATGTAGAAATTGGCTATTACTGGGCTGAGTGGACTACCCATAGCCACTCGGTCACACTGTTCATAGAATTCACCCTGCCATTGAAAAAATGTGGTCGTTAAAACTTGATAGAATAGTGCCAAAATATCATCCGGAAAAATATTTTTCAGCTGTTCCATTGTTTCTTTAATTGGTACCATGGTGAATAAGGAGACCACGTCGAAACTCACAAGTTGATCCCCGGGTTTTAAAACCAAGAAGCTTCAGAAAGATCCAACTACACGTGTTTTAAAGAAAACAAACCAACTCATCATGCAGTCTTCCTTAACACCAGAAACGAAACGGAGCATCAAAAGAACGGAAGCACTAGCGCCCAGATTATATGGCTTGCCTAAGATACACAAGCCTGGTGCTCCACTTCGCCCCATTGTGAGTGCTATTGGGTCACCTACTCAAGCTCTATCTAAATACTTAGCCGGCCTTTTAAAACCACATGTTGGGAATTCAGATACACATATTAAGGACTCATCGCACTTTATACAGAAACTGGAAACTTTGGCCGAAACTTATATAAGCCGAGCGCTCCGGACAACGTACCAGTAGTCGCTACTGAGAGACCACGGAGATGTACACGCCACTGATGATGCCTGCCGCAGACGCAGGCGAAACGTCTGGGGAACGAAGGGAGAAGCCCAGTGGACCACGGCCTACAAGCCCGGTTTTGTTTTCTATAAGTGATTCTAACACCGGCCGTGAAAGCCTTCGAACTTTAATGAAATTGTTTCTTATATTTAGTTTCTATGATACACACTTGGTGGAATATTACATATTAACGGATTAAGAGAAAAATTTACATTTTAATTACACATGCTAACAACATTGAAAGTGCATTTCAATTTTTACTTTCTCTACACGTACAATGTACAAAGTGTATAGGGAAGGTATTGTAATGCACCCAAAAATTCCATACCGTGATTTCACCGGAAATATACCTATGTTTAGAGACCCTCTGAATCCAAAAAAAGCATTTTTAGAAAAATGTCCATATGTTTGTGTCTGTCTGTGTGTATGTGTGCGTGTCTGTGGGCAGCATAAGTCAAAAACTAAAAGACTGTTAAATACCAAACTTGGTATTTGAGTTTGGTATCTTCCAATGATACGACACGAGGATTTTCAAGAAAATTCCCGCACCCTAAACTACACTTTACATGGAACCTTTTTAGAAAACTTTGATTTTCTAAAAAATGGCTCTAACGAGTTTTATTCAAATCTCGTATATTAAAGATATTTACCTGACATATAAAATATATATCTTGAATTTTCTGGGAATAGCCTCTGAAGACTTCTTTATTTGGATGAATTTTACGGAATTTTGCATAACTGGTAAACCGTAAGAGGTGGACAAAAGGTTACCCCACTAAAAATGTAGAACACTTTAAAACACGTAGTTTGTTATACAATTTTTTTTCCCTGGAGTTGGTCGTTTTTTAGATATTCCTTGTTTTTAGTTTCAGCTTTAAAAAACATACTTCTCTCATACAGGAACTGGTAAACTCCTGTCCACACAAAGGAACTTCAGTCACATAGTAACCAGCTTTTGCCTATTACTTTAACCTATGCTACTCCCTTATTTCGCTTCTGCTTACAAGGAAACAAGTAATAAGACTATTTGTGCTAATTTTTTCTCGATTAGCTTTTTTACAATTTGTTGCAGAGAGGTAGAGAAAGTCATGTGAATTGAATACATCAGATTTTTTAAATAGTAGTCACATTCCAAGAGTTCTAAATTGCTGGAAGAATACCTCGCAATGGTTGGGTCTAAAGAAAGTCAAGTGGTGGCTTCATGAGATCATCGGCTTGCCTATTGTAATAGAGTTCTGGAGCTCCCTACACAAGACCAACAGTAAACCGGTCATTCCAGAAATGTGATGGAATCTTTCTCCATGTTCATCACTTGACAACTCCACAACTAGACGTGTAAATGCCTGGTGGGAGAGGAGAAAATGGATTTTAAGGGACATGTTGCACCCAAGGAGCACTGTCACCAATTGAGTGAAGTTATAATCTCTTTTGTTGCCTAAAAATCCACAAACAACTCCCTTGAAGACTTCGCAAGTTTCCTTTTCTTTCCCCTCCAAAACTTGGTCAAATATAGGTTCCTTTACACTTTCTCGAACTTGTGGCCCGACAAAAATACCTTCCATAACTTTTGCATCACTTAGTTTCTGAAATTTCTCTCTTATGTACTAAAAGACCCGTCCAATTTGGTCCATATCTTTGACAAAATGTTTCCTAGACACAACAAAAGCCGTAGATCGTCTCTTATATTTGAGCCATTCTCGCAGTGTAACTGAACATGCGTTGCAACATATTTATGTGGAGCCCAACACTTATCCTGGTGCCCTACCTCCATACCAAATATTGCTGATAGGCAGTCTTCACAAGAGGCGTCACATTGCCTTTCTGTGACGAACATTTTATTTCACCAGCATATTTATGTGGAGCCCAACACTTATCCTGGTGCCCTGCCTTCATACCAAATATTGCTGATAGGCAGTCTTCACAAGAGGCGTCACATTGCCTTTCTGTGACGAACATTTTATTTCACCAGCATATTTATGTGGAGCCCAACACTTATCCTGGTGCCCTGCCTTCATACCAAATATTGCTGATGGGCAGTCTTCACAAGAGGCGTCACATTGCCTTTCTGTGACGAACATTTTATTTCACCAGCATATTTATGTGGAGCCCAACACTTATCCTGGTGCCCTACCTTCATACCGAATATTGCTGATAGGCAGTCTTCACAAGAGGCGTCACATTGCCTTTCTGTGACGAACATTTTATTTCACCAGCATATTTATGTGGAGCCCAACACTTATCCTGGTGCCCTGCCTTCATACCAAATATTGCTGATAGGCAGTCTTCACAAGAGGCGTCACATTGCCTTTCTGTGACGAACATTTTATTTCACCAGCATATTTATGTGGAGCCCAACACTTATCCTGGTGCCCTGCCTTCATACCAAATATTGCTGATGGGCAGTCTTCACAAGAGGCGTCACATTGCCTTTCTGTGACGAACATTTTATTTCACCAGCATATTTATGTGGAGCCCAACACTTATCCTGGTGCCCTACCTTCATACCGAATATTGCTGATAGGCAGTCTTCACAAGAGGCGTCACATTGCCTTTCTGTGACGAACATTTTATTTCACCAGCATATTTATGTGGAGCCCAACACTTATCCTGGTGCCCTGCCTTCATACCAAATATTGCTGATAGGCAGTCTTCACAAGAGGCGTCACATTGCCTTTCTGTGACGAACATTTTATTTCACCAGCATATTTATGTGGAGCCCAACACTTATCCTGGTGCCCTGCCTTCATACCAAATATTGCTGATGGGCAGTCTTCACAAGAGGCGTCACATTGCCTTTCTGTGACGAACATTTTATTTCACCAGCATCTTTATGTGGAGCCCAACACTTATCCTGGTGCCCTACCTTCATACCGAATATTGCTGATAGGCAGTCTTCACAAGAGGCGTCACATTGCCTTTCTGTGACGAACATTTTATTTCACCAGCATATTTTCAATTTTTTGTGGCATTTTTATGATTGTTACACTACAACAGTACTCTCAAACCAGAAATTCTTCATTAATTACAGCAGAAACTATATTAAACACACACCCACAGCAACGGTATCTATGTTTATGACTTACAAACAGCTTAAGAGCATTTGTGTTTTGTTTTTGGACTGGAGCGCCAACCCTCAAAATAAAATTTCGCCCAAATTAATAATGTTGATATAAAGATGAAATATCACTATCTCCAAATCAAGAGTTAGTTTGTCATTTTTGAGGCGATCTTAATTCAACAATATGGAAATACATAAGAATAAAGTATTTTTGAGCCCGAAATATTTTCATTGTTGGTCAGTGTTAATAAATATTGAATTATTATTATTATTATTATTATTATTATTATTATTATTATTATTATTATTATTATTATGAGCTGAATTAATAATCAGCTTCTGTGTAATGTGGTTACAATACGCTACATCACAGTCCGAAACACCAGCTCTCTTCTGTCCCAGGAAGGGAATGCATCAAATGATTCTCTTGCTTATTGGTTCAAATGTCAGTTAAACAGAGAAGATAATGTCTCATAAGACGAAAAAAGTGTTGAAATTCTTAGCGTTATATTGTGAGGTTTGCATCACTTTGAAAACCGGCAACTCCACCAAATATCATACCCCAATTTATAGTTGTCTTCACTTGCTATGACGGGAGCTCAGAAGGGGTCAACAGAAGTTACAGACTAAGGGAGGCGAAAATTTACAACGTAGCACAGAAAATACTAATAACTTTTAAAACGACGAAAGGGGCACGTCCCTACTATTACACAGAAGAGCACTGAAATTGGAGCTTTTAAATATTGTTCCATGTGCTAAAACAAGAGCTGATGGGGGATTGCGTAAGTTTACATCACCCAGATTATAGCACGTGCCCTGGAGTTCATGACATATGTGTGGCTAAGGAGACTGGCCCGATGCAGAGCGATTACCTAGTAATGGCCCCTTGTACATGACCAAACTTGTTTCTCAATTCAAGACTTTATAGGAAAATAAAATTGCTGAAAGGTTGAAAAATAGTTGAGAACAGTAGACAAGGTTTGGCAATGTCTGGAAAAACTTAGAAATGTTATAATTGTTGTATTCACGCGTGTTTTTGACAAACCGAAATTTCTTAGCACATGTTGATTATAAGCTATCATGTGCAAAGTAATTTACTAACAGGATAATGGCATAACAAATTTATATTGAGATATTGAAGGCTCAGTACTGGGTCGTTACTTTTTCTTAATGATATAACTGTAAATATTAAATGTCAGATTAGATTGTTTGCAAACGATTGTATTATTTACAATAGGATTCGAAAGATCATGTATGAGAGCGCTCTTCAGGATGACTTAAATATAATAAGAAGGGGGCCGCCGAAAAAATGACAAGAAGTGCTGGGAAAAGTAAGTCATCGTTTTTATAGAACTAAGGGAAAAGTTCTTCATAGCTATCATATGGGCAGGGAACAAGTTCCACAGCTGCTAATATTTGGGAGTGTGCCTGTCAAGTAGTGCCGGATGGGAGGATCAGATAAACTACCGATAAATTGCACTTCGTAATGAGAACACTGAAAAAGGGGAACGCAAAGTCCAGCTACAAGAAAAAGAAACTAAGTTTATACAAACAGTTTAAAAAATAAATATCCACAAGTTTCCACTTTCGAAGGGTTAAGAAATGGATACCCCTAGTTATTATAACCCATATTTTCTTTAATTAGATCTTATTTCGCAGCATTCAGTAATCTAATGTGTTAGACTCACATGACTCTTCACCAACTATCCATTAGTTTTTATATATTTTCTACAAACTATTCTACAAACCTTATTTTTCTATCTACTTCAAGATAATTGAAATAAATATTTACAAAAATAGTTTCCTTTCATATTTTGTTATACTTAAAATGAGAATAGTATTAGTAACTTGTTTTTAAAACGGCGGCTGAATATTGAGTTCGAAATTCCTCATTCTTCCCACAACATCATGAGAAACAAAATAAGTTTGGCAGTAATTAAAAAAATAAAGAAAAGCATTTAAATTGTTAAACCGATAACGGCATCTTAAACATGCTACAAACAAATATATCAGTAATTTGGAATAAACTTTGATGTTACCATACACATGCTCTTGCTTCCTCTCTCGCTCTCATCTCGTTTACAAAAGCCCTTTGAAAGAAGACGTTCTCAGCACATTAGAGGTATTGTTTATTTATCATGCAGATGTGTACATGCGGAGAGTTTGAGGAAGTAGCAAGCGAAACATTGACAGAAACTATTTCTGCGAAACTTGATTAACTTGAGGCAAACAGAACAATAGATTAATCTTAAGAATAGTTTATAGAAGTTTTGTAAATTGGTGATAATACGCTAGAGCAAGTCATGTGAATATAACACAGGTTGCAACTACCACTCAAGGACTCGCTGTATACATTTGGTAGTTTTATACAACATATTAAAATCATTCGTTAAGAAATACAGAATTTACAAGTTAGAATTTAAATAAAACTGACTCACGTTTATGTGGCGGCCTGGCTCATCCTCGACGAGCTGTCTGGCGATGTCCTTGCAGGAGCTGCGCGCGCTCGTTGTTACTTTCCCATCATCCTCCCAATAGCGGCTAGGCGCATGCGCGTACAGTGCTGCCGGTGTTGCATGAGTGACTCGCGTGTTTGTCACCAAGCCGGTCGCTTTACCTGAAACACACGTTATCAAATGTTAGTGATACCAACATTCTAGAGCAAACATGTCCATAGGTAGCTCTTGCGAAGTACTGACGTCAGAGCGTCGCTTTCCCTGACTCCAGGGGAAATACTGGTACACATACTGTCACATTGAGCTGTTTGTTTACCCCCTTCTACGGGTTTGGAACCAGATGCAGTCATATATGAGATAAACAAGACCTCCCGTCATATATGAGAGTAGCTGCGACCTGGTGACACATTGTTAGAAGTACCGTTCTTCCACTTTTCGGTGGCCCGTCTCGGGAAAGAGAAGCATTCAGTCTGCGGGAAACTCGCCGAGGGACGGATCGTCTTTAAGAGCAAAGCGAAGTTTCACTGCATAGTTGCCGAGGGAAAGCAAAAGTAGCCTTGGACAAAATCAGGGGATTAAATATGTTTCTGCGAGTCCAAATTGCTATTATTATTATTATTATTATTATTATTATTATTATTATTATTACTATTATTAATATTATTATTGTTCAGAAAAGCTAATTTACTAGTCGGCATAATCATGTGTTTTTTTGTTCATCACAAGATTTATGTTCAAATTGTATTTCAAGGGTTGTAACTTATAATTATTTTAAGTTACAGCAGCACTTAAAATGTCACGAATATAACACTTATTCTAAACAAAAACATGACCGGTGAAATCAGATATATCTTTAATGGCTGCTTGTTAAAAGAACTAATAAACTGAGAAACTTTGCTAGCATGTCTTTGCAGTTTCTTGGAAACTTTCTACCTAAGCGTTTAAGGAAACTTGTTTTAAGACTCCCTAGGGATGTTTGTGCCTTAGTTTTTACCTACGATATCGAAAGCACAATTACAGTGGTCAGTAGCAAGGTGTTGTTTGAAAACAAAATAAACAGAAAGTCAGCTTCGCGACATAAAACGTTCGATAGAAGAGATTTTGGCTGCCTAGGGATTCATTGCCCAAATTCCGCTTAATTGAATGACAAAGATAGACAAAGTTTGACTGCCAATATATTTGCGAGCAAATCTTCTCTAAAATTAGTTATAATGAAAGCAGACTGGGTTTAATTATTAAGGCTCTGTACATTATCTTTAGCAACGAATATTGATAGACTCGACCCGTATCACAGAAGACACTACAAATACAAAAACTAGTTGAGACTTTACAAACTTACAAACATTATGTCGCTAAGTGGCATGTGCCAATGCTTCACAGTGTAATTAGTTACAGCGCCTTCTCTTCCCTGCCTGATCTAGAGGCAACGGAGGGGACACCTCGCACATAGACGCTACGCGGATCTTTTGTCTTTACCACTTCCAGGAAGAACGGTTGAGATGAAGCAACTCATTAGACATAAGTAGCAGTTAGAGATGCTTAAAGACCAAGCTTGATGACCCGGACACATCGGCGAGAAAAGCCTTCCCTCTGGCGGAATTGGGGAGAACTCGACTCATCTGAGGCGGCTTAGGCAGTGCTGAAAGGAGCTTTCCAATGAATAAGCAACTGCGCCATCTGTCCAACAGTGCACAGGGCCTAAGTATACCTGGAACATGAAAGGGGAACTCAAGTGATACGAAATGAGATATCAGGATTCTCGCGGATGGATCCTCTAATCACGGCCATTATGACCCTTGGCGACTAACACCTGCCGCAGATATATGAAACTATTTTCTCCTTACATTTTGCAGGGATATCAAGAATTATAGCTAATTTAACTTTATTAACACTACAAAACCTTCCCCCCAGGGAGGGATGGATGAGGGGAAGACCAGATTCGGATGAAAAGTGACCCATACATGGACGGGATTCCTAAAATTGCATGTACGTCAGATCCAACATCGTCCGCCGCACTCCCTCCAGTTGAGGCATGTCCAGGTGTAAATGACGCCAGGAGGGAAAATGTGGTGAGTCACGCATACTGTCAAATATACGTACAGTAGTGAGTGTGTGTGCGTATGTGTTGTGAACAGCATAAATCAAAAACGAAAAATCCGTTAAATACCAACAAAGTATTTAAGTTCTATATCTTTCAAGGATGTAACAGAAATTGTTCAAGAAAATATCCGTCATTTTAATTAAAGTCTATATGTTTAAGATAGTTTCATCACCAATAAAGTACATCCTCGTATCTTGACTTTTCTGGGAATTGCCTCTAAAGCCCTCTTCATTCTGGATGACTTTTACATAATTGTTAAACCGTAAGATATAGACAAAATATTATAACACAAAACATTCCACATCTCGTTAAAACACCCAGTTTCTGGAAAATTATTACTATTACTATTATTATTACTTTTATTTAACAATTTTTGATAACTTCTTAATTTTTTCTAGTTCTTGCAAATACATTATTTAACACTCCTACATTTTTCTGAAATGGAAAGTCTTCATGTGTTTTTCCTTTCGTTATCTATTTCTTATAAGAGAGCAACACTAGCTGCAGATGCGGAAGGCTTAAGCATTGCATTACGTCGTATGGCGCAATGCCCCAATGCTTCACATGGAGTGGAATGAGTAAGTCTTCCCTCTGAGACAGTAAGCTTTAGATAATACTTTTTAATGAGGGAAATAGTAAAACAAATCTGATGTGTTGATTCACATGACTTTCTCTACATCTCTGCAACAAATTATTGTTAAAAAGCTTATGCTTCTATTTACTTCACGCTAATAGAAAAAAAAATAGCAGAAATAGTCTTATTACTTGCTTCCTTGTACGTAGAAGCGAAATAAGGGAGTACCATAGGTTAAGGTGGTAGTCAAAAGCTGGTTGCTATGTGACTGAAGTTCCTTTGTTTGTATGGACACGAGTTGAAAAATTCCTGTATGAGAAAAGTATGTTTGTCCACTCTGAATCCAATACAAGGAATATCTAAAAAAAACAAAAAAAAAAAAACAAAAAACGATCAACTCTACGAAAAAATGTATATAACATAAAATGTGCTTTACATTTTTGTGTGGTAAGTTTTTGTCCATGTCTTACGGTGTAGCAGTTATGTAAAATTGATCCAGAATAAAGTAGTCTTCAGAAGCTCTTCCTAGAAAATTCAAGATATAAATTTTATTCGGGGTGCAAATATACGTGAATGTTATCAACATTTTTAGATCCATTTTTAAGAAAATGAAAGAAAGTTTGTAATTTTTTCCATGTAAAGGGTGGTTGGTGGTGGGGGGGATTCTCTTGAAAATCTTCGTGTCGCATCCTTGGAAGATACAATTCTAAGTTTGGTATTTAACAGTCCTTTCATTTTTGAGCTTTGTGTCCACAGACGCGCACGCACGGACCTATCTCTAAAACTGCTTTTTTTTGGACCCAGTGGGTCCTAAAACATGTATTTCTGGCGAAATCTCTGTATCGAATTTTTAGGTGGAATGCAATACTTGCTCTATACACTATGCACAGAGAAAGTAAAGAGATACGAAACGACTATAACCTTCACGTGGTAAGGTCAGAACGGCAGATGCTTGTCTGATACATACTTGCAATGGTGAAGTCCGCCAGGTCACTTGTATCTTCCCGAGAGGGTCGGTTGATAAGTCCCGGGCCTCTCCATGAAAACAGCATTTAAATGTTTTTGTTTTGCTTTATTTCTCAGCATTATCTCCAGGAAGGCTAATACATTTGTATTATAATTTAATTAAATCATCTCTGTAGTGCGATTTATCACTGTCCTCAAAATAGCTGTTTACCTCGTCACTGTGAAATCTTCGTCCTCCAAGAGATTTTTTGAGGATTGGGAGCAGGTGCTAGATCTGGTGAATAGGGTGGATGTGCAAGCAATGCCAACTTTAATTCACACATTTTTCCCATTGCAATGTCTGAACGATGGGCCGGAGCATTGTCGTCATAAAACAAGTTTATTTTTTGCCAAATGAGGTATTTTTATTTTCACTGAAACGCTGCAGTAAGCTCGCGTAGTAGTTACCTACTAGTGATACTTTTATCCTTTTCCAAGTAATCAATAAAAGTAATTCTTGTAGGATCCCAGAAAACACGCGCCATAGCTGACAGAATTAACTTTGCCTTTTTACTTTCTCTATAGATACTATGTACGCAATGTATAGAGAAGGTATTGTATTGCACCAAAAAATTCGATACCGGGATTTTGCCGGAAATATGCTTTGAGACCCCCTGAATCCAAAAAAAAAAAAAAAAGCATTTTTAGAAAACTGCCCGAGTGTGTGTCTGTCTGTCTGTGTGTGTATTTAAGTTTGGTATCTTCCAAGGATGCGACACGAAGGTTTTCAAGAAAATCCTCCCACCTCAAACTACCCTTTACATGGAAAAAATTTCGAAATTTTGATTTTCTTAAAAATGGCTGTAACGATTTTGATTAAAATCTCGTATATTTAAGATATTTACTTGACAAATATGTTTATCTTGAATTTTCTGGGAATAGCCTCCGATGAATTTTACGTTTTTTTGCATAACTTATAAACAGTAAGAGTTAGATAAAAACTTAGCACACAGAAAATGTAGATCACAATAAAACACAAAATTTATATTTTATAATTTTTTTCGCGGGGTTGATCGTCTTTAAGATATTCCTTGTTTTTAGTTTCAGCTTTGAATAACATATTTTTCTCATACAGGAATTTGTCAACTCGTGTCCATACAAACAATGAAACTTCAGTTACATAGCAACCAGCTTTTGACTATCACTTTAACCTATGGTACTCCCTTATTTCGTTTCTACTTACAAGAAAACAAGTAATAAGACTATTTATGCTAATTTTTTTCTCGATTAGCATGAAGTAAATAGAAGCCTAAGCTTTTTAACAATAATTTATGGCAGAGATGTAGAGAAAACATGTGAGTGGAACATATCAGATTTTTTGGAGTTGGTTCACCTGGCGCAATCCACTGTTTTGACTGTGATTTACTTTCTGGAATGTAGTGATGTATCCAAGTTTCATCCATGGTAATAAGCCGTCTTAAAATTCTCTGGGATTTTTACGTTAGAACTTCACATTGTTAACAGAAACAGTTTTTCTTTGTAACTTTTGATCAGGTCTCAACAAACGCGGCACCCATCTTGCACAGACCTTATGAAAGCTCAAAACATTACTTACAATATTACCTGTGCGTTATTTTGTTATGTTTCTAGCCTCTGCTATCTCAAGCAACTTTAATCTGCGGTCTTCCAGTACTAAACGATGACTTTTTTCAATGATCTCTGGAGTTGTCACTTCTACAGGTCGTCCAGAGCGAGGCTCATCACTAGTGCTCGTACGTGGCATTTTAAACACTGCAACCCACATTTCAATAATTGAATATGAAGGGGCAGAATCTTTCAATGTACTGTCCATTTCCTGCTTGATTTCTTTAGGCGTTAAGCCTTTCAAATGGAAGTAATCACTGCTCGTTTTTCCAAAATCCTCCATTTTCGTGAAAACTCTAAAGTTGTCTTGTTTAAAATGCTGTCATTGGAAAACTAAACAAGCTATTGACGTGTAACTATGGATACAAGCTAGTCTAGAGTTAAACTATACGATTATGCCGTCTAACTGTTCTAGTGGCGCCATATCTCTATGAGGCCCTCGTAACTAAATGGGTGAAATATTAAGTCGAGTCAATAAAATTATAATGAGGAATATTACTTCCAAATGACGCAACAAATTACGGCGTGTAATACCAGCGAGCGTGCGTGCTAAGTCGTGATACACAAAATAAAAAGGTGAGGGGAAAATAAAGGGTTAAGAACAGAAAACAAAATCAACCAGTCACTTTGAATATCATCCTTGACATATAACTCAAAATCCTTGCTACCCTGAGCTAGTCACGAAGCCAAAACCACTCAAAGTCTCACATTGCAGGAATGGCACACCAATCTCGAAGGGTGTGCTCTAGCCCCTGGGCCCCAGTTGGTGCCGAAGACAGGTATTATACAGGACACGCCCTAACTACGGCAGGAACGGCACAACAATCTCGACACGTGTGCTCTAGCCCCTGGGCCCCAGTTGGTGCCGAAGTCAGGTATTATACAGGAGGCGCCCTAACTACGGCAGGAACGGCACACCAATCTCGACACGTGTGCTCTAGCCCCTGGGCCTCAGTTGGTGCCGAAGACAGGTATTATACAGGAGGCGCCCTAACTGCGGCAGGAACAGCACACCAATCTCGACACGTGTGCTCTAGCCCCTGGGCCCCAGTTGGTCCCGAAGACAGGTATTATACAGGAGGCGCCCTAACTGCGGCAGGAACAGCACACCAATCTCGACACGTGTGCTCTAGCCCCTGGGCCCCAGTTGGTGCCGAAGTCAGGTATTATACAGGAGGCGCCCTAACTACGGCAGGAACGGCACACCAATCTCGACACGTGTGCTCTAGCCCCTGGGCCTCAGTTGGTGCCGAAGACAGGTATTATACAGGAGACGCCCTAACTACGGCAGATACGGCACACCAATCTCGACACGTGTGCTCTAGCCCCTGGGCCCCAGTTGGTGCCGAAGACAGGTATTATACAGGACACGCCCTAACTACGGCAGGAACGGCACACCAATATCGACATATGTGCTCTAGCCCCTGGGCCCCAGTTGGTGCCGAAGACAGGTATTCACCAGGAGGCGCCCTAACTACGGCAGGAACGGCACACCAATATCGACATTGGTGCTCTAGCCCCTGAGCCTCAGTTGGCGCCGAAGACAGACTGGGGGCGCCCTAACTACGGCAGGAACGGCACACCAATCTCGACACGTGTGCTCTAACCCCTGGGCCCCAGTTGGTTCCGAAGACAGTTATTATACAGGAGGCGCCCTAACTACGGCGGGAACGGCACAACAATCTCGACACGTGTGCTCTAACCCCTGGGCCCCAGTTGGTGCCGAAGACAGTTATTCACCAGGAGGCGCCCTAACTACGGCAGATACGGCAGATACCAATCTCGACACTTGTGCTCTAACCCCTGGGCCCCAGTTGGTGCCGAAGACAGGTATTATACAGGAGACGCCCTAACTACGGCAGGAACGGCACACCAATATCGACATATGTGCTCTAGCCCCTGGGCCCCAGTTGGTGCCGAAGACAGGTATTCACCAGGAGGCGCCCTAACTACGGCAGGAACGGCACACCAATATCGACATTGGTGCTCTAGCCCCTGAGCCTCAGATGGCGCCGAAGACAGACTGGGGGCGCCCTAACTACGGCAGGAACGGCACACCAATCTCGACACGTGTGCTCTAACCCCTGGGCCCCAGTTGGTTCCGAAGACAGTTATTATACAGGAGGCGCCCTAACTACGGCGGGAACGGCACAACAATCTCGACACGTGTGCTCTAACCCCTGGGCCCCAGTTGGTGCCGAAGACAGTTATTCACCAGGAGGCGCCCTAACTACGGCAGATACGGCAGATACCAATCTCGACACTTGTGCTCTAACCCCTGGGCCCCAGTTGGTGCCGAAGACAGGTATTATACAGGAGACGCCCTAACTACTGCAGGAACGGCACACCAATCTTGACACGTGTGCTCTAGCCCCTGGGCCCCAGTTGGTGCCGAAGACAGGTATTATACAGTAGACGCCCTAACTACGGCAGGAACGGCACACCAATCTCGACACGTGTGCTCTAGCCCCTGGGCCCCAGTTGGTGCCGAAGACAGGTATTCTCCAGGAGGCGCCCTAACTACGGCAGGAACGGCACACCAATATCGACATTGGTGCTCTAGCCCCTGGGCCCCAGTTGGTGCCGAAGACAGGTATTCACCAGGAGGCGCCCTAACTACGGCAGGAACGGCACACCAATATCGACATATGTGCTCTAGCCCCTGAGCCTCAGTTGGTGCCGAAGACAGGTATTATACAGAAGACGCCCTAACTACGGCAGATACGGCACACCAATCTCGACACGTGTGCTCTAGCCCCTGAGCCCCAGTTGGTGCCGAAGACAGTTATTATACAGGAGACGCCCTAACTACGGCAGGAACGGCACACCAATCTCGACACGTGTGCTCTAGCCCCTGGGCCCCAGTTGGTGCCGAAGACAGGTATTATACAGGACATGCCCTAACTACGGCAGGAACGGCACACCAATCTTGACACGTGTGCTCTAGCCCCTGGGCCCCAGTTGGTGCCGAAGACAGGTATTATACAGGAGACGCCCTAACTACGGCAGGAACGGCACACCAATCTCGACACGTGTGCTCTAACCCCTGGGTCCCAGTTGGTGCCGAAGACAGGTATTATACAGGAGACGCCCTAACTACGGCAGGAACGGCACACCAATCTTGACACGTGTGCTCTAGCCCCTGGGCCCCAGTTGGTGCTGAAGACAGGTATTATACAGGAGGCGCCCTAACTACGGCAGGAACGGCACACCAATCTCGACACGTCTGCTCTAGCCCCTGGGCCCCAGTTGAGGCGAAGACATGTATTATACAGGAGACGCCCTAACTACGGCAGGAACGGCACACCAATCTCGACACGTGTGCTCTAGTCCCTGGGCCTCAGTTGGTGCCGAAGACAGTTATTATACAGGAGGCGCCCTAACTACGGCAGGAACGGCACACCAATCTCGACACGTGTGCTCTAGCCCCTGAGCCCCAGTTGGCGCCGAAGACAGGTATTATACAGGAGACGCCCTAACTACGGCAGGAACGGCACACCAATCTCGACACGTGTGCTCTAGCCCCTGGGCCCCAGTTGGTGCCGAAGACAGGTATTATACAGGAGGCGCCCTAACTACGGCAGGAACGGCACACCAATCTCGACACGTGTTCTCTAGTCCCTGGGCCTCAGTTGGTGCCGAAACCAGTTATTATACAGGAGGCGCCCTAACTACGGCAGGAACGGCACACCAATCTCGACACGTGTGCTCTAGCCCCTGGGCCCCAGTTGGTGCCGAAGACAGGTATTATACAGGAGGTGCCTTTACTACGGCAGGAGCGGCTCACCAATCTCGACACGTGTGTTCTAACCCCTGGGCCTCAGTTGGTGCCGAAGACAGGTATTATACAGGAGACGCCCTAACTACGGCGGGAACAGCACACCAATCTCGAGACGTGTGCTCTAGCCCCTGGGCCCAGTTGGCGCCGAAGACAGGTATTCACCAGGAGGCGCCCTAACTATGGCAGGAACGGCACACCAATCTCGACACGTGTGCTCTAGCCCCTGGGCCCCAGTTGGTGCCGAAGACAGGTATTATACAGGAGACGCACTAACTACTGCAGGAACGGCACACCAATCTCGACACGTGTGCTCTAGCCCCTGGGCCCCAGTTGGTGCCAAAGACAGGTATTATACAGGAGACGCCCTAACTACTGCAGGAACGGCACACCAATCTCGACACGTGTGCTCTAGCCCCTGGGGCCCAGTTGGTGCCGAAGACAGGTGCTCACCAGGATGCGCCCTAACTACGGCAGGAACGGCACACCAATCTCGACACGTGTGCTCTAGCCCCTGGGCCTCAGTTGGTGCCGAAGACAGGTATTCACCAGGAGGCGCCCTAACTACGGCAGGAACGGCACACCAATCTCGACACGTGTTCTCTAGCCCCTGGGCCCCAGTTGGTGCCGAAGACAGGTATTATACAGGAGAGGCCCTAACTACGGCAGGAGCGGCACACCAATCTTGACACGTGTGTTCTAGCCTCTGGGCCCCAGTTGGTGCCGAAGACATGTATTATACAGGACACGCCCTAACTACGGCAGGAACGACACACCAATCTCGACACGTGTGCTCTAGCCCCTGGGCCCCAGTTGGTGCCGAAGACATGTATTATACAGGACACGCCCTAACTACGGCAGGAACGACACACCAATCTCGACACGTGTGCTCTAGCCCCTGGGCCTCAGTTGGTGCCGAAGACAGGTATTATACAGGAGACGCCCTAACTACGGCAGGAACGGCACACCAATCTTGACACGTGTGCTCTAGCCCCTGGGCCCCAGTTGGTGCCGAAGACAGGTATTATACAGTAGACGCCCTAACTACGGCAGGAACGGCACACCAATCTCGACACGTGTGCTCTAGCCCCTGGGCCCCAACTGGTGCCGAAGACAGTTATTATACAGGAGGCGCCCTAACTACGGCAGATACGGCAGATACCAATCTCGACACGTGTGCTCTAGCCCCTGGGCCCCAGTTGGTGCCGAAGACAGGTATTATACAGGAGGCGCGCTAACTACGGCAGGAACGGCACACCAATCTCGACACGTGTGCTCTAGCCCCTGGGCCCCAGCTGGTGCCGAAGACAGGTATTATACAGGAGACGCCCTAACTACGGCAGGAACGGCACACCAATCTCGACACGTGTGCTCTAGCCCCTGGGCCCCAGTCTGTGCCGAAGACAGTTATTATACAGGAGACGCTCTTACTACGGCAGGAACGGCACACCAATCTCGACACGTGTGCTCTAGCCCCTGGGCCCAGTTGGCGCCGAAGACAGGTATTCACCAGGAGGCGCCCTAACTACGGCAGGAACGGCACACCAATCTCGACACGTATGCTCTAGCTCCTGGGCCCCAGTTGGTGCCGAAGACTGGTATTATACAGGAGGCGCCCTAACTACTGCAGGAAAGGCACACCAATCTCAACACGTGTGCTCTAGCCCCTGGGCCCCAGTTGGTGCCGAAGACATGTATTATACAGGAGACGCCCTAACTACGGCAGGAACAGCACATCAATCTCGACACGTGTGCTCTAGCCCCTGGGCCCCAGTTGGTGCCGAAGACAGGTATTATACAGGAGGCGCCCTAACTTCAGCAGGAATGGCACATCAATCTCGACACGTGTGCTCTAGCCCCTGGGCCCAATTGGCGCCGAAGACAGGTATTATACAGGAGGCGCCCTAACTGCGGCAGGAACGGCACACCAATCTCGACACGTGTGCTCTAGCCCCTGGGCCCCAGTTGGTGCCAAAGACAGGTATTATACAGGAGACGCCCTAACTACTGCAGGAACGGCACACCAATCTCGACACGTGTGCTCTAGCCCCTGGGCCCCAGTTGGTGCCGAAGACAGGTGCTCACCAGGATGCGCCCTAACTACGGCAGGAACGGCACACCAATCTCGACACGTGTGCTCTAGCCCCTGGGCCTCAGTTGGTGCCGAAGACAGGTATTCACCAGGAGGCGCCCTAACTACGGCAGGAACGGCACACCAATCTCGACACGTGTTCTCTAGCCCCTGGGCCCCAGTTGGTGCCGAAGACAGGTATTATACAGGAGAGGCCCTAACTACGGCAGGAGCGGCACACCAATCTTGACACGTGTGTTCTAGCCTCTGGGCCCCAGTTGGTGCCGAAGACATGTATTATACAGGACACGCCCTAACTACGGCAGGAACGACACACCAATCTCGACACGTGTGCTCTAGCCCCTGGGCCCCAGTTGGTGCCGAAGACATGTATTATACAGGACACGCCCTAACTACGGCAGGAACGACACACCAATCTCGACACGTGTGCTCTAGCCCCTGGGCCTCAGTTGGTGCCGAAGACAGGTATTATACAGGAGACGCCCTAACTACGGCAGGAACGGCACACCAATCTTGACACGTGTGCTCTAGCCCCTGGGCCCCAGTTGGTGCCGAAGACAGGTATTATACAGTAGACGCCCTAACTACGGCAGGAACGGCACACCAATCTCGACACGTGTGCTCTAGCCCCTGGGCCCCAATTGGTGCCGAAGACAGTTATTATACAGGAGGCGCCCTAACTACGGCAGATACGGCAGATACCAATCTCGACACGTGTGCTCTAGCCCCTGGGCCCCAGTTGGTGCCGAAGACAGGTATTATACAGGAGGCGCGCTAACTACGGCAGGAACGGCACACCAATCTCGACACGTGTGCTCTAGCCCCTGGGCCCCAGTTGGTGCCGAAGACAGGTATTATACAGGAGACGCCCTAACTACGGCAGGAACGGCACACCAATCTCGACACGTGTGCTCTAGCCCCTGGGCCCCAGTTGGTGCCGAAGACAGTTATTATACAGGAGACGCTCTTACTACGGCAGGAACGGCACACCAATCTCGACACGTGTGCTCTAGCCCCTGGGCCCAGTTGGCGCCGAAGACAGGTATTCACCAGGAGGCGCCCTAACTACGGCAGGAACGGCACACCAATCTCGACACGTATGCTCTAGCTCCTGGGCCCCAGTTGGTGCCGAAGACTGGTATTATACAGGAGGCGCCCTAACTACTGCAGGAAAGGCACACCAATCTCAACACGTGTGCTCTAGCCCCTGGGCCCCAGTTGGTGCCGAAGACATGTATTATACAGGAGACGCCCTAACTACGGCAGGAACAGCACATCAATCTCGACACGTGTGCTCTAGCCCCTGGGCCCCAGTTGGTGCCGAAGACATGTATTATACAGGAGGCGCCCTAACTTCAGCAGGAATGGCACATCAATCTCGACACGTGTGCTCTAGCCCCTGGGCCCAATTGGCGCCGAAGACAGGTATTATACAGGAGGCGCCCTAACTGCGGCAGGAACGGCACACCAATCTTGACACGTGTGCTCTAGCCCCTGGGCCCCAGTTGGTGCCGAAGACAGGTATTATACAGGACACGCCCTAACTACGGCAGAACAGCACACCAATCTTGACACGTGTGCTCTAGCCCCTGGGCCCCAGTTGGCGCCTAAGACAGGTATTATACAGGACACGCCCTAACTACGGCAGGAACGGCACACCAATCTCGACACGTGTGCTCTAGCCCCTGGGCCCCAGTTGGTGCCGAAGACAGGTATTATACAGGAGGCGCCCTAACTACGGCAGGAACGGCACACCAATCTCGACACGTGTGCTCTAGCCCCTGGGCCCCAGTTGGTGCCGAAGTCAGGTATTATACAGGAGACGCCCTAACTACGGCAGGAACAGCACAACAATCTCGACACGTGTGCTCTAGCCCCTGGGCCCCAGTTGGTGCCGAAGACATGTATTATACAGGACACGCCCTAACTACGGCAGGAACGACACACCAATCTTGACACGTGTGTTCTAGCCCCTGGGCCCCAGTTGGTGCCGAAGACAGGTATTATACAGGAGGCGCCCTATCTGCGGCAGGAACGGCACACCAATATCGACATATGTGTTCTAGCTCCTGGGCCCCAGTTGGTGCCGAAGACATGTATTATACAGGAGGCGCCCTAACTACGGCAGGAACGGCACACCAATCTCAACACATGTGCTCTAGCCCCTGGGCCCCAGTTGGTGCCGAAGACAGTTATTATACAGGAGGCGCCCTAACTACTGCAGGAAAGGCACACCAATCTCAACACGTGTGCTCTAGCCCCTGGGCCCCAGTTGGTGCCGAAGACATGTATTATACAGGAGACGCCCTAACTACGGCAGGAACAGCACATCAATCTCGACACGTGTGCTCTAGCCCCTGGGCCCCAGTTGGTGCCGAAGACATGTATTATACAGGAGGCGCCCTAACTTCAGCAGGAATGGCACATCAATCTCGACACGTGTGCTCTAGCCCCTGGGCCCAATTGGCGCCGAAGACAGGTATTATACAGGAGGCGCCCTAACTGCGGCAGGAACGGCACACCAATCTTGACACGTGTGCTCTAGCCCCTGGGCCCCAGTTGGTGCCGAAGACAGGTATTATACAGGACACGCCCTAACTACGGCAGGAACGGCACACCAATCTCGACACGTGTTCTCTAGCCCCTGGGCCCCAGTTGGTGCCGAAGACAGGTATTATACAGGAGAGGCCCTAACTACGGCAGGAGCGGCACACCAATCTTGACACGTGTGTTCTAGCCTCTGGGCCCCAGTTGGTGCCGAAGACATGTATTATACAGGACACGCCCTAACTACGGCAGGAACGACACACCAATCTCGACACGTGTGCTCTAGCCCCTGGGCCCCAGTTGGTGCCGAAGACATGTATTATACAGGACACGCCCTAACTACGGCAGGAACGACACACCAATCTCGACACGTGTGCTCTAGCCCCTGGGCCTCAGTTGGTGCCGAAGACAGGTATTATACAGGAGACGCCCTAACTACGGCAGGAACGGCACACCAATCTTGACACGTGTGCTCTAGCCCCTGGGCCCCAGTTGGTGCCGAAGACAGGTATTATACAGTAGACGCCCTAACTACGGCAGGAACGGCACACCAATCTCGACACGTGTGCTCTAGCCCCTTGGCCCCAACTGGTGCCGAAGACAGTTATTATACAGGAGGCGCCCTAACTACGGCAGATACGGCAGATACCAATCTCGACACGTGTGCTCTAGCCCCTGGGCCCCAGTTGGTGCCGAAGACAGGTATTATACAGGAGGCGCGCTAACTACGGCAGGAACGGCACACCAATCTCGACACGTGTGCTCTAGCCCCTGGGCCCCAGTTGGTGCCGAAGACAGGTATTATACAGGAGACGCCCTAACTACGGCAGGAACGGCACACCAATCTCGACACGTGTGCTCTAGCCCCTGGGCCCCAGTCTGTGCCGAAGACAGTTATTATACAGGAGACGCTCTTACTACGGCAGGAACGGCACACCAATCTCGACACGTGTGCTCTAGCCCCTGGGCCCAGTTGGCGCCGAAGACAGGTATTCACCAGGAGGCGCCCTAACTACGGCAGGAACGGCACACCAATCTCGACACGTATGCTCTAGCTCCTGGGCCCCAGTTGGTGCCGAAGACTGGTATTATACAGGAGGCGCCCTAACTACTGCAGGAAATGCACACCAATCTCAACACGTGTGCTCTAGCCCCTGGGCCCCAGTTGGTGCCGAAGACATGTATTATACAGGAGACGCCCTAACTACGGCAGGAACAGCACATCAATCTCGACACGTGTGCTCTAGCCCCTGGGCCCCAGTTGGTGCCGAAGACAGGTATTATACAGGAGGCGCCCTAACTTCAGCCGGAATGGCACATCAATCTCGACACGTGTGCTCTAGCCCCTGGGCCCAATTGGCGCCGAAGACAGGTATTATACAGGAGGCGCCCTAACTGCGGCAGGAACGGCACACCAATCTCGACACGTGTGCTCTAGCCCCTGGGCCCCAGTTGGTGCCAAAGACAGGTATTATACAGGAGACGCCCTAACTACTGCAGGAACGGCACACCAATCTCGACACGTGTGCTCTAGCCCCTGGGCCCCAGTTGGTGCCGAAGACAGGTGCTCACCAGGATGCGCCCTAACTACGGCAGGAACGGCACACCAATCTCGACACGTGTGCACTAGCCCCTGGGCCTCAGTTGGTGCCGAAGACAGGTATTCACCAGGAGGCGCCCTAACTACGGCAGGAACGGCACACCAATCTCGACACGTGTTCTCTAGCCCCTGGGCCCCAGTTGGTGCCGAAGACAGGTATTATACAGGAGAGGCCCTAACTACGGCAGGAGTGGCACACCAATCATGACACGTGTGTTCTAGCCTCTGGGCCCCAGTTGGTGCCGAAGACATGTATTATACAGGACACGCCCTAACTACGGCAGGAACGACACACCAATCTCGACACGTGTGCTCTAGCCCCTGGGCCCCAGTTGGTGCCGAAGACATGTATTATACAGGACACGCCCTAACTACGGCAGGAACGGCACACCAATCTTGACACGTGTGCTCTAGCCCCTGGGCCCCAGTTGGTGCCGAAGACAGGTATTATACAGTAGACGCCCTAACTACGGCAGGAACGGCACACCAATCTCGACACGTGTGCTCTAGCCCCTGGGCCCCAATTGGTGCCGAAGACAGTTATTATACAGGAGGCGCCCTAACTACGGCAGATACGGCAGATACCAATCTCGACACGTGTGCTCTAGCCCCTGGGCCCCAGTTGGTGCCGAAGACAGGTATTATACAGGAGGCGCGCTAACTACGGCAGGAACGGCACACCAATCTCGACACGTGTGCTCTAGCCCCTGGGCCCCAGTTGGTGCCGAAGACAGGTATTATACAGGAGACGCCCTAACTACGGCAGGAACGGCACACCAATCTCGACACGTGTGCTCTAGCCCCTGGGCCCCAGTTGGTGCCGAAGACAGTTATTATACAGGAGACGCTCTTACTACGGCAGGAACGGCACACCAATCTCGACACGTGTGCTCTAGCCCCTGGGCCCAGTTGGCGCCGAAGACAGGTATTCACCAGGAGGCGCCCTAACTACGGCAGGAACGGCACACCAATCTCGACACGTATGCTCTAGCTCCTGGGCCCCAGTTGGTGCCGAAGACTGGTATTATACAGGAGGCGCCCTAACTACTGCAGGAAAGGCACACCAATCTCAACACGTGTGCTCTAGCCCCTGGGCCCCAGTTGGTGCCGAAGACATGTATTATACAGGAGACGCCCTAACTACGGCAGGAACAGCACATCAATCTCGACACGTGTGCTCTAGCCCCTGGGCCCCAGTTGGTGCCGAAGACATGTATTATACAGGAGGCGCCCTAACTTCAGCAGGAATGGCACATCAATCTCGACACGTGTGCTCTAGCCCCTGGGCCCAATTGGCGCCGAAGACAGGTATTATACAGGAGGCGCCCTAACTGCGGCAGGAACGGCACACCAATCTTGACACGTGTGCTCTAGCCCCTGGGCCCCAGTTGGTGCCGAAGACAGGTATTATACAGGACACGCCCTAACTACGGCAGAACAGCACACCAATCTTGACACGTGTGCTCTAGCCCCTGGGCCCCAGTTGGCGCCTAAGACAGGTATTATACAGGACACGCCCTAACTACGGCAGGAACGGCACACCAATCTCGACACGTGTGCTCTAGCCCCTGGGCCCCAGTTGGTGCCGAAGACAGGTATTATACAGGAGGCGCCCTAACTACGGCAGGAACGGCACACCAATCTCGACACGTGTGCTCTAGCCCCTGGGCCCCAGTTGGTGCCGAAGTCAGGTATTATACAGGAGACGCCCTAACTACGGCAGGAACAGCACAACAATCTCGACACGTGTGCTCTAGCCCCTGGGCCCCAGTTGGTGCCGAAGACATGTATTATACAGGACACGCCCTAACTACGGCAGGAACGACACACCAATCTTGACACGTGTGTTCTAGCCCCTGGGCCCCAGTTGGTGCCGAAGACAGGTATTATACAGGAGGCGCCCTATCTGCGGCAGGAACGGCACACCAATATCGACATATGTGTTCTAGCTCCTGGGCCCCAGTTGGTGCCGAAGACATGTATTATACAGGAGGCGCCCTAACTACGGCAGGAACGGCACACCAATCTCAACACATGTGCTCTAGCCCCTGGGCCCCAGTTGGTGCCGAAGACAGTTATTATACAGGAGGCGCCCTAACTACTGCAGGAAAGGCACACCAATCTCAACACGTGTGCTCTAGCCCCTGGGCCCCAGTTGGTGCCGAAGACATGTATTATACAGGAGACGCCCTAACTACGGCAGGAACAGCACATCAATCTCGACACGTGTGCTCTAGCCCCTGGGCCCCAGTTGGTGCCGAAGACATGTATTATACAGGAGGCGCCCTAACTTCAGCAGGAATGGCACATCAATCTCGACACGTGTGCTCTAGCCCCTGGGCCCAATTGGCGCCGAAGACAGGTATTATACAGGAGGCGCCCTAACTGCGGCAGGAACGGCACACCAATCTTGACACGTGTGCTCTAGCCCCTGGGCCCCAGTTGGTGCCGAAGACAGGTATTATACAGGACACGCCCTAACTACGGCAGAACAGCACACCAATCTTGACACGTGTGCTCTAGCCCCTGGGCCCCAGTTGGCGCCTAAGACAGGTATTATACAGGACACGCCCTAACTACGGCAGGAACGGCACACCAATCTCGACACGTGTGCTCTAGCCCCTGGGCCCCAGTTGGTGCCGAAGACAGGTATTATACAGGAGGCGCCCTAACTACGGCAGGAACGGCACACCAATCTCGACACGTGTGCTCTAGCCCCTGGGCCCCAGTTGGTGCCGAAGTCAGGTATTATACAGGAGACGCCCTAACTACGGCAGGAACAGCACAACAATCTCGACACGTGTGCTCTAGCCCCTGGGCCCCAGTTGGTGCCGAAGACATGTATTATACAGGACACGCCCTAACTACGGCAGGAACGACACACCAATCTTGACACGTGTGTTCTAGCCCCTGGGCCCCAGTTGGTGCCGAAGACAGGTATTATACAGGAGGCGCCCTATCTGCGGCAGGAACGGCACACCAATATCGACATATGTGTTCTAGCTCCTGGGCCCCAGTTGGTGCCGAAGACATGTATTATACAGGAGGCGCCCTAACTACGGCAGGAACGGCACACCAATCTCAACACATGTGCTCTAGCCCCTGGGCCCCAGTTGGTGCCGAAGACAGTTATTATACAGGAGACGCCCTAACTACGGCAGGAACGGCACACCAATCTCGACACGTGTGCTCTAGCCCCTGGGCCCCAGTTGGTCCCGAAGACATGTATTATACAGGACACGCGCTAACTACGGCAGGAACGACACACCAATCTCGACACGTGTGCTCTAGCCCCTGGGCCCCAGTTGGTGCCGAAGACAGGTATTATACAGGAGACGCCCTAACTACGGCAGGAACGGCACACCAATCTCGACACGTGTTCTCTAGTCCCTGGGCCTCAGTTGGTGCCGAAGACAGTTATTATACAGGAGACGCCCTAACTACGGCAGGAACGGCACACCAATCTCGACACGTGTTCTCTAGTCCCTGGGCCTCAGTTGGTGCCGAAGACAGGTATTATACAGGAGACGCCCTAACTACGGCAGGAACGGCACACCAATCTCGACACGTGTGCTCTAACCCCTGGGCCCCAGTTGGTTCCGAAGACAGTTATTATACAGGAGACGCCCTAACTACGGCAGGAACGGCACACCAATCTCGACACGTGTTCTCTAGTCCCTGGGCCTCAGTTGGTGCCGAAGACAGGTATTATACAGGACATGCCCTAACTACGGCAGGAACGGCACACCAATCTCGACACGTGTGCTCTAGCCCCTGGGCCTCAGTTGAGGCGAAGACATGTATTATACAGGACACGCCCTAACTACTGCAGGAACGGCACACCAATCTCGACACGTGTGCTCTAGCCCCTGGGCCCCAGTTGGTGCCGAAGACATGTATTATACAGGAGGCGCCCTAACTACGGCAGGAACGGCACACCAATCTCGACACGTGTGCTCTAGCCCCTGGGCCCCAGTTGGTCCCGAAGACAGGTATTATACAGGAGGCGCCCTAACTACGGCAGGAACGGCACTCCAATCTCGACACGTGTGCTCTAGCCCCTGGGCCCCAGTTGGTGCCGAAGACAGGTATTATACAGGAGGCGCCCTAACTACGGCAGGAACGGCACACCAATCTCGACACGTGTGCTCTAGCCCCTGGGCCCCAGTTGGTCCCGAAGACAGGTATTATACAGGAGGCGCCCTAACTACGGCAGGAACGGCACACCAATCTCGACACGTGTGCTCTAGCCCCTGGGCCCCAGTTGGTGCCGAAGACAGGTATTATACAGGAGACGCCCTAACTACGGCAGGAACGGCACACCAATCTCGACACGTGTGCTCTAGCCCCTGGGCCTCAGTTGGTGCCGAAGACAGGTATTATACAGGAGGCGCCCTAACTACGGCAGGAACGGCATACCAATCTCGACACGTGTGCTCTAGCCCCTGGGCCCCAGTTGGTGCCGAAGACAGGTATTATACAGGAGACGCCCTAACTACGGCAGGAACGGCATACCAATCTCGACACGTGTGCTCTAGCCCCTGGGCCCCAGTTGGCGCCTAAGACAGGTATTATACAGGAGGCGCCCTAACTGCGGCAGGAACAGCACACCAATCTCGACACGTGTGCTCTAGCCCCTGGGCCCCAGTTGGCGCCTAAGACAGGTATTATACAGGAGGCGCCCTATCTGCGGCAGGAACGGCACACCAATATCGACATATGTGTTCTAGCTCCTGGGCCCCCGTTGGCGCCGAAGACAGGTTTTTACCAGGAGGCGCCCTCTACAGCAGGAACAACCTTACAGAAGGCAAACACCGCACTTTCGCAAAACCCCGAATACCTGCGCATGAAACTGAAGATGGACGATCCCGAAATTTCCTTGCCGATAAGGAAAAACCACGAAAACCGCGGCTCAGAGTGGGCTGTCAGCAGGAATCAAACCCGGGACTTTGCAAATGGCAGGAGTTACAGTGGCGCTGTCTTCATCGCTAAATCCATATTTAGGACCATTAAATTGAACTTGGTTTAATTGTTTTTTCACACAAGCCGTGTGTAGGACAAAAGTTGAATAGTTAAGAGTCATACTGAAAAATGCAATGCCATAGTCGGGATTTGAACCTCGCATCTCCCGATCTCTAGCCGTTGCTCTGACACTAAGCTACCATGCAACATGCCGGCATAGCATTGAATTTCTCAACTGACTCGCATGTTTCCCGGTAAAGGTGATCTCAAATTATTTTGAGACGACAACCCCAGTGGTAATTTCTATCCAACTGCTGTCCTACACACGACTTGTTTGAAACAACAATTAAACCAATGCTAATTGACTATAATAGTTGTCTATACTTTGGATCCTGGGTCTAAAGTATTTACAACATTGTAAATCGCCATTGGGGTAACTCGCTATATTCCAAGTTTTCGATTTTTACTTTCTCAACTTAGAGCATGATACACAGGTAAGGAAGGTATTTCATTCTACCCAAAATTTGATATAAAGATTTCACTGAAAATACACTTTCTCGGGACCCCTGTATCCAAAGAAAGTATTTTTAGAAACTATATATATATATATATATATATATATATATATATATATTGTGTGTGTGTGTGTGTGTCTGTGTCCTTGAACAAAAGAAACAAGAACTCGGTTATATACCTCTTACGGTTTACGAGTTATAGAAAAGGAATATAGAATGAAGATGTTCTCAGAAGCTATTCACAAAATATTCAAGACACACATTTCGTTGTTCATAAGGAATCTTATACATATGGCATTTTAACCGAAATCGTTAGACAGTTTTAATAAAATAAAAATTTTCTAAAAAATGTACCATGTATAGGGTAAGTTGGTAGGGGCAAATTTTCTTGAACATCTTCGTTTTGCATCCTTAGAAGATACTGAACTTAATTATCAAATTTGGTATTTATCTGAATTTTCGTATTTGGGCTATGCTCCATAAAGATACAGACACACAGAAGGACATGCTTTTAAAAATGCTCTTTTAAAGTTCAAGAGATCTCCAACATGCATTTCCGGTGAAATCTCAGTATCGAATTTTTGGGTGGAATACAATACTTTCTCTATCTAGTATGTACATTGTACATATGTGCTAGAGAAAGTAAAAATGCAGAGCTCGTTAAAAGAACTAATATCATTTACATTTGTTTTGTTAACCGTTTCGGAAGTATTTCTTATAGGGTTCAATTTTAAAATGCTTAAACATTTCTCATTAAGGAAATTGTCAGCTCTACGCTATGTAAAGGAACCAAATTTCAATTACATAGCAACCACCACTTATATATTTGACTGTCATTTTTACTTTCTTTATATGTACTATGCACATAGTGTACAGAGCAGGTATTGTATTGCAATAAAAAATTCGATACCGAGATTTCAACGAAATAAATGTTTTTAGAAACCCTGAAAAATGATAGAATAATGTCCCTGTGTGTGCGTGTGTGTCTTTGGGCAGCATAGCTCAAAAACGAAAAGACCGTTAAATACCAGACTTGGTATGTAAGTTTGGTATCTTCCAAGGATGCGACACGAAGATTTTCAAGAAAATCCCCCCACACCAAACTACCCTTTACATGGAACTTTTTTCGAAAATTTTGATTTTCTCAAAAATGGCTCTAAGTATTTTGATTAAAATTTAGTATATTAAAGGTATTTACCTAATAAATAAAATGTATATCTTGAATTTTCGAGGACTAGCCTCTGAAGACTATTTTATTTTGGATGAATTTTACGGAATTTTCCATAACGGCTAAACTATAAGAGATGGACAAAACTTACACACAAAAATGTAGAGTACATTAAAACTCACAATTTAAGTTATATACATTTTTTCGTGGAGTTGATCGTTTTTAGATATTCTTTGCTGTTGGTTCTACTTTAAAATACTTATAATTTTCTCATACTGGAATTTGTGAACTCCTGTCTATACTAACAAAGGAACTTCAGTCACATAGCAACCAGCTTTTGACTTCACTTTAACCTATGGTATTCCCTCATTTCACTTCTACTTACAAGGAAGCAACTAATAAGACAAATTCTGCTAATTTTTCCTCAATTAGCATGGAGTAAATAGAAGTATAAGGTTTTTAACAATAATTTGTTGCAGAGATGTAGAGAAAGTCATGTGAATGGAACACATCAGATTTCTACTAGTGTATTGCCGTATATCGTTTCTACTTAAAGGAACTAAGTAATAAGACCACTTCTACTAATGTCTATCTGGATTAGCATGAGATAGAAGAATAAGGTTTTTAAAAAAAATTGCTAGAAAGATAGAGAAATTGATATAAATGTAACATATCAGATTTTCGCATAACTCATAACAATTTTGATTAGAATATATCATATACAGAGTGTTTCAAAAATACGGGGCATAATTTCAGATATGTATTTCCCACATGAAGACAATCAAAATAGTTCATTATAACATGTATCCGGAAATGCTTCATTTCCGAGTTGGCCTTTACAACATTGAAAGTCCCACCTGTAGACAATCAAAATAGTTCATGTCCGGAAATGCTTCATTTCCGAGTTATGGCCTTCACAACATTGGAATTCACTGGAACGTTTTTCTTTCCGCAGGTCTTTGCCGTCAAAGGAGACATTAGGAGGGCGCTCCGATAGTTCATTCTGAGGAAGGTTACATTCAGTGTTCTTTAGGCGTTAAGACTGTGCGACATGTATTCAAATCAAGAGCTGGCAGAGATACACTTCATGCACGGTAAGGCGGACGGCAATGCTGTGCTGGCTCGTCATTTGTACCAGGAGAGGTACCCACAGCGACAATGTCCAGATCGGAAGACATTCGTACGTCTCCATTCCCGTCTGTGCGAGTATGGAACATTCACCTCTCCTGGTTTGGGAAGGGGTCGACCAAGATCTACAACTCCAGAAGTGCAGGAGGAGATTCTGGAGGCTGTGGACAGGACTCCTTCTATCAGCACACGACGGTTAGCGTTGCAAGTTAATGTTCCTCATACGACTGTCTGGAGACTGTTGAACGAGTATCAATTGTATCCTTATCATTTGCAACGTGTACAGGCCCTGTCACCAGCAGATTACCCTGCACGAGTTAGGTTCTGTCAGTGGTTCTTGCAGCAGTGTGGTGTAAATCCGAACTTTTCTGCCGTCGTATTGTTTACAGATGAAGCACAGTTCACAAGAGATGACATAACAAATTTCCACAATCAGCATGTATGGTCGCATGAAAACCCACGTGCAACTGTTGTATCTCATCACCAGGTGCGGTTCTCCCTCAACATGTGGGCCGGTATCATTGGTGATCGATTAGTTGGACCCCATGTACTTGTAAACAGACTTACGGGGCAGGCGTACACAAACTTCCTGGAAAACACCATACTTGCGTTTTCGAAGACACTCCACTGATCAATCATCAACACATTCACTTCTTGCATGATGGCGCTCCTGCACACTTCAGTCTTACGGCTCGCCAGTACTTGGATCGAAGGTTTCCTGATCGATGGATAGGTAGAGGTGGCCCAATTGCTTGGCCTCCACGCTCACCTGATCTGAGCCCTCTCGATTTCTACTTGTGGGGCCATTTAAAATCATTGGTTTATTCGTCTCCTGTGCTGGATTTGGAATCCCTTCGGAATCGAATTGTGGCAAGTTGTGAGGACATACGCAATACTCCTGGAGTTTGGCATCGTGTTCGCAGGTCAATTAGACATCGATGTGAGGTCTGTATTCAAGCAGGAGGTGGACATTTTGAACATCTTCTGTAATGACAACAACCTGCGGAAAGAAAAACGTTCCAGTGAATTTCAATGTTGTGAAGGCCATAACTCGGAAATGAAGCATTTCCGGACACATGTTATAATGAACTAATTTGATTGCCTACATGTGGTAAATACATACCTGAAATTATGCCCCGTATTTTTGAAACATCCTGTATAATGCGAATGGCAAATAAAATGTATATTTTGAATTTTCTGGGAATGACCTGTCAACTGCTCTTCATTCTGGAAGAACAAATGGGTGATATGTCCCTGATGAGCTAAGACCTCCGCTTAGAGGGACAACTCACGCTAGTGTTTTTCGTTGCGTTTTTACTTCCGCACTTGGCACTACCCACCCAGACACCTCCGCTTCCTCCAAGAGTGGTGCGGCGGTTGTCCATCAACCCGGAGAAAAGCCAAGCGCCACTTTCCCGCAAACATCCCCACATTCACCTCAGACGAACACCATGGGGGTGAACCTTGACAAGGGCCTCACTTTTGGGAGCTGAGTTGTCGGGGCAATAGGGCTGCAGCCTCCTTGTACCCGATCCCCTTAAGTTGCGCCTTTTGAGGGCTCTGATAGTCCCCTTGGTAATCTACGCCTGTGAGATCTCGGACATGGCGGCAGACTCCAGTCTGCTGTTGCTTCAGCGGGAATAGAATATATGTAGGCAGAAGAGAAACAAGGGAGTAGCACAGTTAAAGTGACTGAAGTTCCTTTGTTTGTATGGACAAGAGTTCACAAAATCCTATATGAGAAAAGTATGTTTTTCAAAGATGAAACTAAAAACAAGGAATATCTAAAAAAAAAAAAGATCAACTCCACGAAAAAAATGTATATAACATAAATTGTGTGTTTTAATGTACACTACATTTTCTGACTAGTAAGTTTTTGTCCATCTCTTACGGTTTAGCAGTTATGCAAAAATCCGTAAAATTCGTCCAGAATAGTCTTCAGAGGCTATTCCCAGAAAATTCAAGATATGCACTTTGTTTGTCAAGTAAGTATCTTATATATACGACATTTTAATCAAAATCGTTACAGACATTTTTGAGAAAATCAAAATTTTCGAAATTTTTTCCATGTAAAAGGTAGTTTGGGTTTGGGAATTTTCTTGAAAATGTTCGAAACGCATCCTTGGAAGATACCAAACTTAAATACCACATTTGGTTTTTAACGGTCTTTCTATTTTTGAGCTATGCTGTCCACAGGTACACACACGGACATTTTTCTAAAAATACTTTTTTTGGATTTAGGGGTTCTCAAAACATATATTTGCGGTGAAATCTCGGTATCGAATCTTTGAGTGCTATACAATACATTCTCTATACTCTATGTACATACGTATAGAAAAAGTAAAAATTTCTTTAAAACTGCTGCCCGAGTATAGAAATATCTATGTAGATACGTATAGAAAAAGTAAAAATGTCTTTAAAACTGCTGCCCGAGTATACAAATATCTATGTAGATACGTATAGAAAAAAGTAAAAATTTCTTTAAAACTGCTGCCCGAGTATAGAAATATCTATGTACATACGTATAGAAAAAGTAAAAATGTCTTTAAAACTGCTGTCCGAGTATAGAAATATCTATGTATATACGTATAGAAAAAGTAAAAATGTCTTTAAAACTGCTGCCCGAGTATAGAAATATCTATTTTAGCAACTCGTTAGTAGCGTTCTCAAGATTTAATGTCGCAAAAAGCTGTAAAATCTCGAAATAGTCACTTCACAGTGCGACACTGACCTTTCATTAGCTACGTTCTTGAGTCATGTAGCCTACTCTCGGGGCGTTTTTTTAACTGGTGGTTAAATGCGTAACGCGGGAAGCTGCTATACCAAAGGTCATGTGTTCGATTCCTGTCATAGATTAAATGTTTTTTTATTATTATGTTTTTCATTCGAGACGAAGTGCCGCGATACGTGGCGTACTGGTACTTCAGAAGCTTTTAGCGTTACTTTGAAATTTCAATAAACAGGCCATAAGTCTCCGATCTCAAATTACTTATTTAAGTAATCTACATATTCTGTGAAAATATTTCGACATAGTTCTTTAACACCCTGTATATGTGTTGAGTCACGTCGAAAGTCTTTGTGCAATCTAAGGACACTAGGTATAGGGTAGGTTGATTTCCTCTGATGTCACTTCCTCTATGTACATAGGTGCAGAAGGTAAAGTATTCCATCAAAAAATTCTATGTCAGATTTCAGCGGAAATTTATGATTTGAGGTCCCCTGAGTTTAAAAAGCATGTTTAGTATGTGTCTGCGTAGCTTAAAAACCAAACTTGACATTTAAGTTCAGAATCGTCCAAGCATACGACACGAAGCTTTTTAAGAAAATCCCTCCACCCTAAACTATCCTTCACGTGCAAAACAGTTCGAAAATGTGGATTTTTTTTTAAAATGGCTCCAAATCGTTTGAATAAAACGCTGTATTATAAAGATACTTATATTATTTTTTATGAAACAGGCTCAGAAGTCCTCTTAATTATGAATGACTAAACTGTAAGACTTGGATAAACATGTACCTAAGAAAAATGTACAACTCTTTGAAACACTAAATTTATGTAATATGTAATTTATTTTAGAATTATTCGTTATTGATTGTACTTATAAAGTTCTTAAACTTATCTCACATAGAGAGTCCTCATTCGTTTCATATCCCTTTTTTTGTTTACTCCTGGGCATGGAAAGAGAACTAAATTTCATTCCAACTGCATAGCGACAGCTTTTAATACACTTGACTCTCGCTTTAGCCTAGCGTATTCTTTATATCACTTTCACTTACACAGAAGTAAGTATTAAGACTATTTCTGCTAAGATTTATCTCGAGCAGTATGATCTAAATAAAATAATCGCTTGTGTTAATGGAACACACACACAACAACAAAATCTGATGTGTTCCATTCACATGAATTTCTCTACATCTCTGCAACTAATTATTGTTAAAACGCTTATGGTTCTATTTACTTCTGCTAAACCAGAAAAAAAAAAAAAATAGCAGAAATAGTCTAATTACTTGCTTCCTTGTAAGAAGACGCGAAATAACGAAGTACCATAGGTTAAAGTGATAATCAAAAGCTGGTTGCTATGTGACTGAAGTTCCTTGGTTTGTATGGACAGGAGTTCAGAAATTCCTGTATGAGAAAAGTATACGTTTTTCAAAGCTGAAACCAAAAACAAGGAATATATCAAAAACGATCAACAACACGAACAAAAATGTATATAACATAAGTTGTGTGTTTTAAGGTGATCTACATTTTTTGTGTGGTAAGTTTTTGTCTATCTCTTACGGTTTAGCAGTGATGCAAAATTCCGTAAAATTCATCCAGAATAAAACAGTCTTCAGAGGATATTCCCAGAAAGTTCAAGGTATACATTTTATTTGCTAGGTAATTATCTTTAATATGCGATATTTTAATCAAAATCGTTAGAGCCATTTTTGAGAAACTCAAATTTTTTGAAAAAAGCTCCATGCAAAGGAGAGTTGGGGGTGGGGAGATTTTCTTGAAAATCTTCGTGTCGCATCCCTGGAAGACTTCTTCTTCTTCAAAGTCCGTAGTCTACCACTATCGTGGAGTTAGGGGAATGCCTCGGATGTATTTCCTGAACTCAGTTCTATCCTCTACGAATCTATTAATCTATTTGCCGTATTTTCTAGCACTCTTTTGATCCCTTCTTCACAGATTATCCTGGTCTTTCTGTCGGATTTCTTCCCAGTGTATCTTCCGGTCTACACTCATCTTCTTACATGCCCAAACATGTAAGTTGTCTATCTTCAATCCTCTTGCTTATAGATAACACAACTATCGAAACCTCCCACAGCATCCGTGAAACCGAACAATTGCCTGAAGAGCTGAAAATAACGTCATATTATGATATAAAATCTGATGTGCTCCATTCACATGACTTTCTCTACATCTCCGCAATAAATTATTGTTAAAAAGCTTATGCTTCTATTTACTTCATTCTAATCTAGAAAAAATTAGCACAAATAGTCTTATTATTAGCTTCCTTGTAAATAGAAGGGAAATAAGAGAGTAGCATAGGTTAAAGTGAAGTCAAAATCTGCTTGCTATGTGACTGAAGTTCCCTTTCTGTATGGACAGGAGTTTAAAAATTCCTGTATGAGAAAAGTATAAGCTTTTCATAGCTGAAACCCAAAACAATGAATATCTCAAATACGATCAACTCCACGAAAAAAGTATATGACATAAATTGTGTGTTTTAATGTGTTCTAAATGTTTTGTGTGTAAGTTTTTGTCCATCTCTTACGGTTTAACATTTTTGCAAATTTCCGTAAAATTCATCCAAAATAAAGTAGTCTTTAGACGCTATTCCCAGAAAATTCAAGATATACATTTTATTTGTCAGGTAAATATCTTTAACATTCAACATTTCAATCAAAATCGTTAGAGCCATTTTGGAGAAAATCTAAATTTTCGAAAAAAGGTTCCATGTAAAGGGTAGTTTATGGGGGGGGGATATCCTTGAAAATACTAGTGTCACATCCTTGGAAGACACCAAACTTATATACCAAGTTTGGTATTTAACGGTCTTTTCGTTTTTGAGGTATGCTGTCCACAGACACACACACACATACACACACACGCACGGACCTTTTTCCAAAAAAGCTTTTTCTTGAATTCAGGTGGACCCAAAACATGTATTTCCGATGAAATCTCGGTATCACATTTTTGGAAGGAATACAGTACCTTATATATACACTATGTACATAGTACGTACAGAGAAAGTAATTAGAAGACTTTGTAAAGGTTTGGTATTGGACTGATGAGTCGAAAGATGTTTAGCTCGTTCTTGGAGCCCTTTTACTTTCTCTATGCGTACCTACTATGTACATAGTATATAGAGAAGGTATTGTATTGCACCCACAATTCAATACCGAGATTTCACCGGAAATACATGTTTTGGGTCCCCCTGAATCCAAAAAAAAAAAAAAACATTTTTACCAAAAGGTGTGTGTGCGTGTATATATGAGTGAGTGTGTGTGTGAGTGTGTGACTGTGTGTACAGCTTAGCTCAAAAACGAAAAGACCGTTAAATATGAAACTTGGTATATAAGTTTGGTGTCTTCCAAGGATGTGACACTAGTATTTTCAAGGATATCCCCCGCCTAAACTACCCTTTACATGGAACCTTTTTTCGAAAATTTAGATTTTCTCCAAAATGGCTCTAACGATTTTGATTGAAATGTTGAATGTTAAAGATATTTACCTGACAAATAAAATGTATATCTTGAATTTTCTGGGAATAGCGTCTAAAGACTGCTTTATTCTGGATGAATTTTACGGAAATTTGCAAAAATGTTAAACCGTAAGAGATGGACAAAAACTTACACACAAAACATTTAGAACACATTAAAACACACAATTTATGTCATATACTTTTTTCGTGGAGTTGATCGTATTTGAGATATTCATTGTTTTGGGTTTCAGCTATGAAAAGCTTATACTTTTCTCATACAGGAATTTTTAAACTCCTGTCCATACAGAAAGGGAACTTCAGTCACATAGCAAGCAGATTTTGACTTCACTTTAACCTATGCTACTCTCTTATTTCCCTTCTATTTACAAGGAAGCTAATAATAAGACTATTTGTGCTAATTTTTTCTAGATTAGAATGAAGTAAATAGAAGCATAAGCTTTTTAACAATAATTTATTGCGGAGATGTAGAGAAAGTCATGTGAATGGAGCACATCAGATTTTATATCATAATATGACGTTATTTTCAGCTCTTCAGGCAATTGTTCGGTTTCACGGATGCTGTTGAAGTTTTTTTCGGAGTTTGTCCTTATCCTAAGAAGACGAATGTCGAGTAACTTTAAGCTACCTGGGCCCCGAGATCATTTGAGCATCATATCACCAATTTCATTCATCGTCCAATATGACCAACCAGATTAAATGATGTTAATCTAAAAATAAATAAATAAATAAATTCTGATGTGTTCCATTTTCTCTACCTGTTCTGCAAAAAAACTATTTTTACAAAATATTATTCATTTATCTGCATCATGTTATTCCAGATAAGCATTAGCAGCAATAGTCTTATTAATTCCTGTAAGTAGAAAGCAAATTAAGAATTTCACTAGGCTAAAGCGATATTCAAATCCTGTGATAGTTGGTCGGTATGTGAACAATTGATGTGTGGTTCTGTTTGCACAACCAGGAGTAAAAAAAAAACAAAAAAACACACGGATGAAACGAAAAGTTACTTCCCGATGAGAAAGGAGTTACACGGTTTAAAATTTAAACAGATTAAAAAGACTATTTCAAAACGGTTCAAGTTTACAACAAATGAGCCAATTGCGTGTTTTAACGAGATCTAAGTAAACTTTTGTCTATCTCTTACGGTTTACCAGCTACACAAAATTCATTGAGATTGAAGATGTCTTAGCTTATTATTTCCAGAAAAATCAAGATACACATTTTGTGTGTCCCATAAATACGAGTATCTGTCCTTTACGGCATTTTAATCTAAATCATTAGCGCCATTGTTGAGTAAAACTGCATTATCATTTTAATCTAAATCATTAGCGCCATTATTGAGAAAAACTGCATTATCATTTTAATATAAATCATTAGCGCCATTGTTGAGTAAAACTGCATTATCATTTTAATCTAAATCATTAGCGCCATTATTGAGAAAAACTGCATTATCATTTTAATATAAATCATTAGCGCCATTGTTGAGTAAAACTGCATTATCATTTTAATCTAAATCATTAGCGCCATTATTGAGAAAAACTGCATTATCATTTTAATATAAATCATTAGCGCCATTATTGAGTAAAACTGCATTATCATTTTAATCTAAATCATTAGCGCCATTGTTGAGTAAAACTGCATTATCATTTTAATCTAAATCATTAGCGCCATTATTGAGAAAAACTGCATTATCATTTTAATATAAATCATTAGCGCCTTAATTGAGTAAAACTGCATTATCATTTTAATATAAATCATTAGCGCCTTAATTGAGTAAAACTGCATTATCATTTTAATATAAATCATTAGCGCCTTAATTGAGTAAAACTGCATTATCATTTTAATATAAATCATTAGCGCCTTAATTGAGTAAAACTGCATTATCATTTTAATATAAATCATTAGCGCCTTAATTGAGTAAAAGTGCATTATCATTTTAATCTAAATCATTAGCGCCATTGTTGAGTAAAACTGCATTATCATTTTAATCTAAATCATTAGCGCCATTATTGAGAAAAACTGCATTATCATTTTAATATAAATCATTAGCGCCATTATTGAGAAAAACTGCATTATCATTTTAATCTAAATCATTAGCGCCATTGTTGAGTAAAACTGCATTGTCATTTTAATCTAAATCATTAGCGCCATTATTGAGAAAAACTGCATTATCATTTTAATATAAATCATTAGCGCCTTAATTGAGTAAAACTGCATTATCATTTTAATATAAATCATTAGCGCCTTAATTGAGAAAAACTGCATTATCATTTTAATCTAAATCATTAGCGCCATTGTTGAGAAAACTGCATTATCATTTTAATCTAAATCATTAGCGCCATTGTTGAGAAAACTGCATTATCATTTTAATCTAAATCATTAGCGCCTTTATTGAGAAAAACTGCATTATCATTTTAATCTAAATCATTGGCGCCATTATTGAGAAAAACTGCATTATCATTTTAATCTAAATCATTAGCGCCATTATTGAGAAAACTGCATTATCATTTTAATCTAAATCATTAGCGCCATTATTGAGAAAACTGCATTATCATTTTAATCTAAATCATTAGCGCCATTATTGAGAAAAACTGCATTATCATTTTTCAAAGAAAAGCGTAATTTGTCATTGAGGAATTTCCTTGTAAAGCTTGTGTCGCATCCTCGGGAGCGTACAGAACTTACATATCAATGATATTTCACGATATTTTCGTTTTTGAGCTATTCTGCCCACAGATACGCATGCGCGCAAGCCCGCACACCACGCACACACACAAATGTTCTAAAAATTAATTTTTCTTTTTTAACTCAGAAAACCTAAGAGCATACATGTCAGAAATTTCGGTGTCGACTTTTTGGGTGGAACACAATACCTTCTCTCTACACTATGCACATAGCACGTGTAGAGAAAGTAAAAATGAATACGAAACACAATTTCTCATATAAGAAATGTACAGGATAATTTAAAAATACTTTTAAAATTTGAAGACAGGTTCCTTACATCACAACAAGCAAAAATGTTGTTATTAACACATGTTCCAAAACCCTTGAGATTCAAAATGCTATTAATCGAAACATTTAAAGGACACTTCATTCTATTTTTGATGTAATCAGCTTGTTGGGAGGTGTTCCACCTAAGCACCACTTATAGCAAATGTGCTCCTCTTACATCTAGACACGCATGCACTCGTCGGAACATGGATTGTCGTATGATTTCGCAGGCTTCCCTTAGACTTAGATTAAGATTTTCTTCGTCCGAGATGTCTGCTGCAATGTTTTAAGATGTCCAAAAAGATAAAAGTTCAAAAGATTGGGTCGGAAGAACCTGCAGGCCACGGAAATGGTCCTCTTCTACCTATCCATCTGTCATGCTTGATACCACTCAGTGTATCTCGAACAATGAGACTAAAATGTAGCCATGGCAACACAGGGCCAACTCTACAGTGTAAGTAAATGAAGCTATTCGGTTGACCCAGAAAGCCGTTGAAGGTGACTTTCATTAATAAATGAATAGCGTGTAAACGAATTGTTTTGAAGCACATGCTTATAGGAGCATATTTTCTTCTTTTGATGTCTAGAATCAACAGCCAAACGCTGTAAAACTATTTTTGATATTTAAACTAAACATAAAGATTTTGACAAATGGTTAACTCCACAAAGATACATATTTAGCATAAATTTGTGTTTTAAAAATCTCTACTTTTATGTGTTTTGTAAGATGTGTATATCCCACAGCGGGGAAAGTGCGCAGTGGAATACTATGCCACATGAGCACGATCGCTCTAACGGAGCAGACAAGAAACTGTGTACGCACAAGAGATTGAAAAAATAACGAAGAGGGAGGATCACAAAGACCTACAACACGATTATAACGCAAATCCTGGAAAAGACCAACTCAACAACAACAAAAGCTAAACGACAGATGAGCAGAGCAAGGAGCAAAAGGACAAACAGAGTAGACAACTATTTCAGAAGAAGGCATCATAACTTCTGCGAAACTCTATACAAAAGCACACACTTGCCATTAAGAGGCTTCCACGACGGGAAGGTTCCTCAAGTTGCGCAAGCAGCCATTGAGGAAGTCAACAACTGCCAAACACACGGCGAAGACGAAGATGGGATAACACAACTATCGAAACCTCCCACAGCAACCTCTTATCTGTGTAACTAACTCTAAGCGAGAATGGAACTCACGACCTGTTGAATATGAGGCAGAAAACGCCAGCACCACACTACCCAGGCGGGCAACATCAGACTTTTGTAACCTTCTCTACAACCTACCTTGAGGAGGTGGAGAAATGCAGTCCATCAACAGATTTAATATCGAGAAATACACGTTTTACAGTCCCTTTATCAAAAGTGTGATGAGCTGGGCGATCAATTTTTGTTAAAACGCTTAGTCTTCTGTCTAATCGAGGTAAACATTAACAGAAATGCTCTTAACTACTTGCTTTCTTATAAGTAGAGGGCAAATAAAGAATACATTAGACATAAATATTTACTATAGATAAAACTCGTTAGAGTCATTTTTGAGAGATTCAGAATTATCGAAAATGATTGCACGTTAGAGGTACTTTGGGGTAGGAGATATTCTGGGGAATCTTCGTGTCGCATCCTTGGAACACATTAAAGCTAAATACGCAGAATGGCACTTAACGTTTCGTTTTCAGCTATGCTGTCCACAGACACACACACACACACAGACACACACACTCACACACACAGACACACACACTCACACACACAGACACACACACTCACACACAGACACACACACTCACACACAGACACACACAGACACACACACAGATACACACTCACACAGACACACACTCACACACTCACACAGACACACACACTCACACAGACACACACACTCACATTGACACACACTCACACACAGACACACACACTCACACACAGACACACACAGACACACACACAGATACACACTCACACAGACACACACTCACACACTCACACAGACACACACACTCACACAGACACACACACTCACATTGACACACACTCACACAGATACACACAGACACACACACTCACACACAGACACACACAGACACACACACTCACACCGACACACACAGACACACACACTCACACAGACACACACACTCACACAGACACACACACAGACACACACACTCACACACACAGACACACACAGACACACTCACACACAGACACACACAGACACACACAGACACACACTCACACACACAGACACACACACTCACACACAGACACATACACAGACACACACAGACACATACACACAGACACACAAACACACACAGACACACACACACTCACACACAGACACACACACAGACACACACACTCACACACAGACACACACACAGACACACACAGACACACACAGACACACATACAGACACATACACACAGACACACACAGACACACACAGACACACACACTCACACACAGACACACACAGACACACACACAGACACACACACTCACACACACAGACACACACAGACACACTCACACACACACACTCACACACAGACACACACACAGACACACACAGACACACACACAGACACACACACTCACACACACAGACACACACACAGTCACACACACTCTGTGTAGAATGTAGGACCCAGGACATCTCTCGACTTATGCAAGGACTGTCATTTTGACTTCTTTGAGGAGCTGTTACAGTAAGTCGGGACTGTACGGAGGATGGGGTAGAGTCTGCGAGCCCATTACGAGGAAAGTGCTCTACACTATGTGGAAATCCGTCTCTTGTATCAGGTGCTTCTGAATGACACTTCCACCAAGATCGATATTACAACTTGGATCCGAAGCCTTAGCATATTCAGTCTTACAGTTTGCTGCTGAGTTACAAGACCTTCCCTTTCACGTCAGGGACAAACAAAACACTGCCCTTGTAGCTGTGGGAGTCTTAGGTTCACGTCAACAGTAAAACCGTTCATTTGTTTCTCCACTGCTATGTATTATTGTATTTCTCCCAAAAATTTTATGTGCAGATTTCATTAGAACTTTATGTTATGAGGCGAGGCCCGCAATCAAAATATAAATAGCCCGCCTGGGTAGTGTGGTGGTAGCGTGTCTGCCTCACATTCAAGAAGTCCTGAGTTCGAATCTCGCTTAGGTTGAGTTACCCGGTTAAGAGCTTTTTCCGGGTTTTCCCTTATCCTGAGAAGACGAATGTTGAGTAACTTTAAGCTCCATGGACCCCGAGATCATTTGAGCATTTTTTCACCAATTTCATTCATTATCGATATGACCAACCAGGTTAAAGGACTTTAAGCCACAAAAAAAAAAAAAAAAAAAAAAAAATCAACACGTCTTTAGAAAAAGATCCGCGCGTATCTGTGTGTGTGTGTGCGCGCCAGCAGATGTGTCTGTTTGTGTGTGTATGAACAACATAACAAAAAAATATCTGTTGTGTTCAATTCACATGCCTTTCTCTACATCCCTGTAACAAATTATTGTCAAAAATTCTAACTCTCATTATATGCTAATCAGGGTAAAATTAGCAGAAATGGTCTTATTACTTTCTTCCTTGGAAGTAGAAGGGGAATAAGATAAAAGCTGGTTACCACATGAATGGCATTTCTTTGTTTGTGGAGTTGACAAATCTCTGTATGAGAAGATGATAAGTATTTTAAAGGTGAAACCAATAAAAAGGAATATCTCAGAAACAGTCACCTCTACAAATAAAACAAATATGGCATAAATTATGTGTTTTAACGACATCTATATTTCTGTGTAGTAAGTTTTGGTCTGTCTGTTACGATACAGCTGTTGTGCAAAACTCTACAAAATTCACCCTGGATAAAGAGACCTTCAGAGAATATTCCCAGATAATTCAATATATACCTACACTTTATTTGTAATGTATATGTATGTATACATCCTTAATCCAGAAATTCAAAAATTTCTAAATTTTTATCCATGTAAAAGGTAGTTTGGGTTGGGGGGATTTTTCACAAAATCTTTGTGACGCATCCTTGAAAGATCTAAACTTAAATACTAGGTGCGGTATTTGAGTGATGCTGTTCACAAACACACACACACACACACACAAACACACACACAAACACACACACAAACACACACACACAGACACTGACAAATGCAGACATAGACACAGACCCTCACAGATAGACACAGAAAGACACACACAGATACACACAGACACAGCCACACACACAGACACAGCCACACACACAGACACAGACAAATGCAGACATAGACACAGACCCTCACAGATAGACACAGAAAGACACACACAGACACACACACAGACACAGACATACACACACAGACACAGACACACACACACAGACACAGACAAATGGAGACATAGACACAGACCCTCACAGATAGACACAGAAAGACACACACAGACACACACACAGACACAGACATACACACAGACACAGACACACACACAGACACAGACAAATGCAGACATAGACACAGACCCTCACAGATAGACACAGAAAGACACACACAGACACACACAGACACAGACATACACACACAGACACAGACACACACAGACACTGACAACTGCAGACATAGACACAGACCCTCACAGATAGACAGAGAAAGACACAGACATACACACACCGACACAGACACACACCGACACAGACACACACCGACACAGACACACACAGACAGATACAGACACACACTGACACACACAGACATAGACACACACAGACACAGAGACAGACAGACAAAGACACAGACATACACACACAGACACAGACGACACAGACACAGACACACACAGACAGATACAGACACACACTGACACACACAGACATAGACACACACAGACACAGGGACAGACAGACACAGACAAATACACACATACACACAGACAGACATAGACACAGACAGAATCAGACAACACACACATACACACACAGACACACCTTCTCTATACACGAAGTACTAGGAAGTACCTACATATGCTACGTTGTACCCATCCACAAAGTGTTCTCTACCTGATGTGCAAACACACCATTTACTTTATCAGCTGATCCTGTTCAAAGCCACCCAGTACTTTAAGGGGAGTCGATATCTCCTCTCTTGACAATGTTTAAGTTTGACCCATCATCTCAGCACAATGAGCTACATTTCTCAAGGTATATTCAGCAATACCTTTACTGTTGACTGATGAACAATAGAATACTTCTGTTGGATAGAAGGAAAGATGTAAATTATTACTCTCTCTACAGGTATTTTCTGCATAATGTATAGAAAAGGTATTGCATTCCACCCGAAAATTCGTTATCGAGATTTCCCAGAAATACTTGTTTTGTGTCCCCCTGAATCCAAAAAAGATTTTTTGGAAAAAGATCCGTGTATTTGGTGTGTGTTTGTGTGTGTATGTGTGTGTGTCTGTCTGTGGATAGCATAGCTCAAAAACGAAAATACCGTTAAATACGAAACTTGGTATTTAAGTTTGTTATCTTCCAAGGATGCGATACGAAGATTTTCAAAAAATACCCCCACCACAACTACCCTTTACATAGAACTTTTTTTAGAAAATTTTGATTTTCTCAAAAATGACTCTAAAGATTTTGATTAAAATATATATTTAGGACTGACAAATAAAATATATATCTTGAAAATTCTGGGAATAGCCTCCGAAGACTACTTTATTCTGGATGAATTTTACGGAATTTATCATAACTGCCAAGCTGTAAGACATAGATAAAATCTTGTCACACAGAAAATGTAAAATACATTAAAACACACAGTTATGCTATATGCATTTTTTCCATGGAGTTGATCGTTTTTGAGATATTCCTTGTTTTTGGTTTCAACTTTGAAAAACATAATTTTCTCACACAGGAATTTGTCAATTGCTGTCCATACAAACAAAGCAACTTCAATTCAAAATCTTCTCGGGCTTCTAGCCAGGTAAAAACTTGGCTTGACACCAACGTTTCGAAGAAGTGCATCTTCCTCGTCTTCAGGGTGAACTGATCAGACGAGGAAGATGCACTTCTTCGAAACGTTGGTGTCAAGCCAAGTTTTTACCTGGCTAGAAGCCCGAGAAGATTTTGAATTAACACGTCGCCAGGAAAGCTTTAGTTCTTATTTTAAAGCAACTTCAGTCACATAGCAACCAGCTCTTGACTATCACTTTAACCTATGGTACTCCCTTATGTCCCTTCTACTTACAAGGAAGCAAGTAATAAGACTATCACTTTAACCTATGGTACTCCCTTATGTCCCTTCTACTTACAAGGAAGCAAGTAATAAGACTATTTCTGCTAATTTTTTGTCGATTAACATGAATTAAGTATAAGCATAAGCTTTTTAACAATAATTTGTTGCAGAGATGTGGAGAAAGTCATGCGAATGGAACACATCAGATTTTTTTTTTATGGAGCTCTTAAAATTTTTTTGAAAAATTATGTTTTTAATATTTTATAAAAATAACAAATCCATACACATACATCATTTTTTGTTTAAATAAAGGCTATTTAGTTTCTATGTTTGGTACAGATTTTAGCCCTTAGTGACAATTAGTTTCTGAGATAAAGGCGATTTGTATAGACAATTTTACTTCTTCAGAAATTGCTTTTAAACGTAGCACTAAAATAAAACGTAACCTAATTTTCCAAATCCAATTTTGCAGTACTTAGAAACTCTCATATGAGGGAAAGATGAGTGGGATGCCAGTGCTGTCAACAGCTAAACTAAAACTTTCCTATAAACAGTTCTTCTTTAGAACTAATATTTATAATGTTATTGATGTTTTAGCAAAATTTTCTAAAAAACTTCGATGCAGGATATTCTTGAACAATATTTTAAACTATTTACAATTAGCATACCTCTCTGAAGGTTAAACCAAAATGAGCAGGAGATTCAAAATATTCATATGTAGTTAAAACATGAAAATGGAAAAAAAGTTTCGACTCCGCTTAAAACACGAAATAATCACATGCAATAATAGTTTATTATTTAACTGGGTGCAAAAGGGGAGCTTTATTAACGAGTGTGTCAAATTACATCACGACCGCACGAGTTAATAAAGCTGCGTTTGGTGTGCAAGCTTTTATCAACGTTTGTTTAAGGGAATAATTATAACATGGCATAGCTTCCTCGGTGTAGATTTACGATGCTAACTTCATACACCCAAGTTCCCGGGTTCAAAACCGGCGGAGGACGATTAATTTTTTCGGGTGTAAAAATCCTTAGCATGGCTTTCTTCGGAAGGGAAGTAAAGCCGTTAGTCCCGTTTCTACAATGTTAAACCGTAAGAGTTAGACAAAATCCTTGTACACAGAAAATGTAGATATTGGTAAAACACACAGCTCATGTCGCATGTAGAGTTAACCAGCTCAAGATATTGGTAAAACACACAGCTCATGTCGCATGTAGAGTTAATTTTTTCGGGTGTAAAAATCCTTAGCATGGCTTTCTTCGGAAGGGAAGTAAAGCCGTTAGTCCCGTTTCTACAATGTTAAACCGTAAGAGTTAGACAAAATCCTTGTACACAGAAAATGTAGATATTGGTAAAACACACAGCTCATGTCGCATGTAGAGTTAACCAGCTCAAGATATTGGTAAAACACACAGCTCATGTCGCATGTAGAGTTAACCAGCTCAAGATATTGCTAAAACACACAGCTCATGTCGCATGTAGAGTTAACCAGCTCAAGATATTGGTAAAACACACAGCTCATGTCGCATGTAGAGTTAACCAGCTCAAGATATTCCCTGTTATTGCTTTCAATTTTAAAGTAACGGAAGTCCTGATCCGTGTCATTGTTTTACTTCTCACGCAAACAGAATTTTAAGTGTGTGACATGGCAGCCACATTTTCAAACATTTGACTGTCGGTTTAGCCTATCGTATTCCCTTCTGCTTACAAGGAAGCAAGTATTAACACAATTTCTGGTAGTCTTTATCTCGATTGGCAATATGTAAACAAAAGAATAAACTGTGTAAGAATATTTGGTTTGCAGAATAGATAGAGAAAGTCATGTGAGTTGAACGCATCACATTTTTGTAGTGACTGTAATACAAGTGCAAATAAAGCACTTTGTTTCTGAGATTGTGGATGCGATGCTAGTGACCACTGAAACCCTCGTTACCGTTCCATGCAATTGAGAATGTGTTATTATCAGCTACAAAGCCTTTATTTGCTCATATCGGTAACAAATTAAACATATTTCAGTAATTGCGTGTTTGCATTAATCTCTAAGCATGGCAATTAAACAAACATGTGGGTAGTTTTAAAATACGCACGTAACTGTATATAATTAGATATTACTAGCTGCACAAATATTGCACTTTCATTAAGTTATTGTGTATTTGCTGTTAAAGGCACAAACACCTGCCTGATGACTCTGATCTCATAACACGTTGTGTGAGTATTCAAGTATAACAAAATCAATAGCTTCACCTGCCTGCCACATCAAGTACAGTCGAGTGCTTTAGAGATGGTCCCATATAGTGCGCAGTAATAGTATTTTATTGTGTATTTGCTGTTAAAGGCATAAACACCTGCTTGATGACTCTGATCTCATAACACGTTGTGTGAGTATTCAAGTATAACAAAATCAATAGCTTCACCTGCCTGCCACATCAAGTACAGTCGAGTGCTTTAGAGATGGTCCCATATAGTGCGCAGTAATAGTATTTTATTGTGTATTTGCTGTTAAAGGCATAAACACCTGCCTGATGACTCTGATCTCATAACACGTTGTGTGAGTATTCAAGTATAACAAAATCAATAGCTTCACCTGCCTGCCACATCAAGTACAGTCGAGTGCTTTAGAGATGGCCCCATATAGTGCGCAGTAATAGTATTTTATTATTAAGTTTACAATAATATAATATTTGCACCACACAGTCGCATGGGTCGAGTGACCGTACTTGCTGTCTAAAACTACTTGAGTTCAAAATATTAGTTACATATATATTTTATATATCTTAACAAAATTGGAAATACATACACACACGCGCGCGCGCGCATGCACGCACGCACGCTCGCTCGCGTGCTACAACACAACCACAGAACAACAAAAGAAAGAACACTGATATCACACACACACACACACACACACACACACACACACATTCACTTGCACTCACAACTATTTCAAACATATAGATAACTCAAACACCAAATAAGTCTATACAATATTTACACAAATATTTTATCTCTTAGTGCAGGAACTTCCATTAAGTATGGGCCCAAGCTTGGCCATTTTCGAGTGTTTAGAATCAAATCCCAGAATGCTGTCCTTCGTCTGCTTGAAGCTAAAAATGCTTCTGGCAATAATTTTTGCCTAATATCCTCCATCTGCACGCAATCTGCCAAAATATGCATCCAGTCTTCCTGATCCCCACATAATGGGCAAATCCCCCACCAGCTTCAGCAACCACCTTACGGGTTTTCCACCCTCCCGACCTGAGCCACGCTATTCCCGACCTTTGTTTCATACCCAAATCTAAAATATATGTTTCTTTATCCCACTCAATGCGCAGTGCTTTATGTTGGTAAGAAAATACTAAACAACATCTACCACAACCTTACCTGGACCCAATATTCCACTTAATAGCTACAATAGGAGTTTGTATATTAATTAAAATTTGACATTATCTACATAGTACGTAGGTAGATAAGATATTACACTCCAAACAAAAATTCCATACCGATATTTCACTGGAAATACACGTTTTAGGGTCTCCTGTATCCTAAAAAGCATTTTTATATTCTCAAACGTTCTATGTACAGAACTCCCAGAAATTCAATGTCGAGATTTCAACAGAACTACATGCTTTAGGCCCCCCCCCATACCCAAAACTTATGTTTTGAAAAAAGTCCATTATGTGTCCGTGTTTCGTTTAATCCTGACGAAAAGTCAATAAAATACCAAACATGGTATTTAAGATGCGACACAAAGATTTTTAGGATTTTTTTTTCTCAAAAATGGCAAATGGATTTTGATTAAAAGGTCTTTTATTAAAACATTTATATTATAAATAAAATGTTTATCCTGAATTTTCTTGGAACAATCTCTAAGAATCTCTTTATTCTGGATGAATTTAGCTGAATTTTGCATAAGTGGTACGCTGTAAGAGAAAGACAAATATGTACTTAACAAAAACTGTAGAGCTGATTAAAAAACAGTTTATATTGTATATATTTTTCGTGGAATTAACCGTTTTTGAGATATTCCTTTTTATATACTTTAAATTTTCTCATACCGGCATTTGTAGCTATTGGCCACGCAAATTCAGCAACATAGCAATTAGATTTTAAAATATTTGGCTGTCATTTTAACCTATGCTACTCCCTTATTTCGCTTCTACTTACAAGGAAGCAAGTAATAAGACTATCACTTTAACCTATGGTACTGCCTTATTTCGCTTCTACTAACAAGGAAGCAAGTAATAAGACTATCACTTTAACCTATGGTACTCCCTTATTTCACTTCTACTTACAAGGAAGCAAGTAATAAGACTATCACTTTAACCTATGGTACTCCCTTATTTCACTTCTACTTACAAGGAAGCAAGTAATAAGACTATCACTTTAACCTATGGTACTCCCTTATTTCACTTCTACTTACAAGGAAGCAAGTAATAAGACTATCACTTTAACCTATGGTACTCCCTTATTTCCCTTCTACTTACAAGGAAGCAAGTAATAAGACTATCACTTTAACCTATGGTACTCCCTTATTTCACTTCTACTTACAAGGAAGCAAGTAATAAGACTATCACTTTAACCTATGGCACTCCCTTATTTCGCTTCTACTAACAAGAAAGCAAGTAATAAGACTATCACTTTAACCTATGGTACTCCCTTATTTCGCTTCTACTTACAAGGAAACAAGTAATAAGACTATCACTTTAACCTATGGTACTCCCTTATTTCCTTACAAGGAAGCAAGTAATAAGACTATCACTTTAACCTATGGTACTCCCTTATTTACCTTCTACTTACAAGCAAGCAAGTAATAAGACTATCACTTTAACCTGTGGTACTCCCTTATTTCACTTCTACTTACAAGGAAGCAAGTAATAAGACTATCACTTTAACCTATGGTACTCCCATATTTCGCTTCTACTTACAAGGAAGCACGTAATAAGACTATTTCTGCTAATTTGTTCTCGATTTGAGTGAATCAAATAGAAATACAAGCCTTTTAACAATAATTTGTCCCAGAGAAGTAGAGAAAGCCATGCGAATGTACACATAAAATTTTAAAAAATGGTGCATGTGTCTCCGTGTGCCTTTGAACATGTAACTCAAAAGGGTAAAGTCGATATATAAGTTTAGTATCTTCCAGGGATGCGATACGACCTCAAACTACCATTTACATGAAAAAATTCAAAATGTTTGATTTTCTAAAAAATAACAAATAGTTGTGATTAAAATGCCTAATATTAAAGATATTAAATGACAAATAAAATGTATAACTTGCATTTTCTCGGCCTATGAAGAGCTCTCGTTCTAAACGAATTCTTCTGAATTTTGTATAACTGGTTAACCGTAACAGATACACTAAACTTACTACACAAAAAAATGTAGATGAAAAAAACACATAGTTTATGTCATGTGCATTTTTACTTTCTCTAGACCCTATGTACAATGTACACACGAATAGAGAAGTATTGTATTCCACCCAAAAATGCGATGTCGGGATTTCACCGGAAATACATGTTTTAGGACCCCCTGAATCCAAAAACAGCATTTTCAGAAACAGGCCCGTGTGTGTGTGTGTGTCTGTGTACGTGTGTATGTGGACAGCATACTCAAAAATGAAAAGACTGTTAAATACCAAACTTGGTATTTAAGTTTGGTATCTTCCAAGGATGCGACACCAAGATTTTCAAGAAAAACATCCTACCCCTAACTACCTTTTACATTTTCCAAAATGTTGCTTTCTTAAAAATGGCTCTAACGATTTTGATTAAAATGCCACATATTAAAGCCATTTATATCACAAATAAAATTTATATCTTGAATTTTTTTGGAAATAGCTTCTAAAGACCTGTTTATTCTGGATGAATTTTGCTTAATTTGGCATAGCTAGTAAACCATAAGAGATAGACTAAACTTACTTTACAAAAAAATGTAGATCTCGTCAAGACACAATTTATGTTCGTTACGTTTTGTTGTGGAGGTAACCGTTTCCAAGATATTCCTTGTTATTGGTTTCAATTGTGACGTATTTATATTTTTCTCAGACGGAAGAGTCCGTTTTTCTTTTGCTCTACTCCTGGCAAAGCAAAAGATGATCTGCAATGACAATCACACAACGGCAGTTTTTAAAAAAATTGACTATCACTTTAGCCTAGTGCAATCCCTTAGTTCCAGTCTACTTATAAGGAACTTAGTAATACAATTCTGCTAATGTTTATCTCGGTTAGCGTGGTGTTGTAGGAAGAGTTGTCTTTTGTAAGAAGTTTGTAGAGTAGCTAGAGAAAGTCATGTGAATGTAACACATCAGACTTTTTTCATGGAATTGATAATTTTTGAAATATTTTGATGAATCTTACGCCAGTTGACCGCCATGAAAGCACTTTGAACGGGACGAGCGACCTTCCACATCTCACGCGAGTCAATCTCACAAGCTCATGAAAAATTCACAGAAGAAAGAAAGTGGTTCACCGGACCTAACCACTTTTGACTTTTATCCGTCGGGCACTTTAAAGGGAAAAGTGTAAACAAATAACCCAGACACTTTAGAAGACTTGAAGAACAACATTCGTAAAGAGTTTTACTAAGTGTATATTAACACAAGGCAATGTAAAATACAGTCCCTGCTTATTTATCTGTAATTTATACGGGAATAAAAGTATAGCTTTTCATAGCATTAGATATTTCAGAATTTTATACAACTTTTGTTTTAATAATAATTGCTTAAGTGTATTAATGGTTATTTATGATACAAAAGTGCAGTTTTATTTTGCGAGAAGGAAAGTTTGTGTAACGAGGTCGAGTGTAGCAATCCTACGAGCAAAATAGAAACACTTCTAACTTGAGTGTCGTACACTATTGTCTAGACAGTCAATGTTTCTAGAAACATCAATAAATAGAAACACTTCTAACTTGAGTGTCATACACTATTGTCTAGACAGTCAATGTTTCTAGAAACATCAATAAATAGAAACACTTCTAACTTGAGTGTCATACACTATTGTCTAGACAGTCAATGTTTCTAGAAACATCAATAAATAGAAACACTTCTAACTTGAGTGTCATACACTGTTGTCTAGACAGTCAATGTTTCTAGAAACATCAATAAATAGAAACACTTCTAACTTGAGTGTCATACACTGTTGTCTAGACAGTCAATGTTTCTAGAAACATCAATAAATAGAAACACTTCTAACTTGAGTGTCACACACTATTGTCTAGACAGTCAATGTTTCTAGAAACATCAATAAATAGAAACACTTCTAACTTGAGTGTCACACACTATTGTCTAGACAGTCAATGTTTCTAGAAACATCAATAAATAGAAACACTTCTAACTTGAGTGTCGTACACTATTGTCTAGACAGTCAATGTTTCTAGAAACATCAATAAATAGAAACACTTCTAACTCGAGTGTCATACACTATTGTCTAGACAGTCAATGTTTCTAGAAACATCAATAAATAGAAACACTTCTAACTTGAGTGTCATACACTATTGTCTAGACAGTCAATGTTTCTAGAAACATCAATAAATAGAAACACTTCTAACTCGAGTGTCATACACTATTGTCTAGACAGTCAATGTTTCTAGAAACATCAATAAATAGAAACACTTCTAACTTGAGTGTCATACACTATTGTCTAGACAGTCAATGTTTCTAGAAACATCAATAAATAGAAACACTTCTAACTTGAGTGTCATACACTATTGTCTAGACAGTCAATGTTTCTAGAAACATCAATAAATAGAAACACTTCTAACTTGAGTGTCGTACACTATTGTCTAGACAGTCAATGTTTCTAGAAACATCAATAAATAGAAACACTTCTAACTTGAGTGTCGTACACTATTGTCTAGACAGTCAATGTTTCTAGAAACATCAATAAATAGAAACACTTCTAACTTGAGTGTCACACACTATTGTCTAGACAGTCAATGTTTCTAGAAACATCAATAAATAGAAACACTTCTAACTTGAGTGTCACACACTATTGTCTAGACAGTCAATGTTTCTAGAAACATCAATAAATAGAAACACTTCTAACTTGAGTGTCACACACTATTGTCTAGACAGTCAATGTTTCTAGAAACATCAATAAATAGAAACACTTCTAACTTGAGTGTCACACACTATTGTCTAGACAGTCAATGTTTCTAGAAACATCAATAAATAGAAACACTTCTAACTTGAGTGTCACACACTATTGTCTAGACAGTCAATGTTTCTAGAAACATCAATAAATAGAAACACTTCTAACTTGAGTGTCACACACTATTGTCTAGACAGTCAATGTTTCTAGAAACATCAATAAATAGAAACACTTCTAACTTGAGTGTCACACACTATTGTCTAGACAGTCAATGTTTCTAGAAACATCAATAAATAGAAACACTTCTAACTTGAGTGTCACACACTATTGTCTAGACAGTCAATGTTTCTAGAAACATCAATAAATAGAAACACTTCTAACTCGAGTGTCATACACTATTGTCTAGACAGTCAATGTTTCTAGAAACATCAATAAATAGAAACACTTCTAACTTGAGTGTCACACACTATTGTCTAGACAGTCAATGTTTCTAGAAACATCAATACATAGAAACACTTCTAACTTGAGTGTCATACACTATTGTCTAGACAGTCAATGTTTCTAGAAACATCAATAAATAGAAACACTTCTAACTTGAGTGTCACACACTATTGTCTAGACAGTCAATGTTTCTAGAAACATCAATAAATAGAAACACTTCTAACTTGAGTGTCATACACTATTGTCTAGACAGTCAATGTTTCTAGAAACATCAATAAATAGAAACACTTCTAACTTGAGTGTCATACACTATTGTCTAGACAGTCAATGTTTCTAGAAACATCAATAAATAGAAACACTTCTAACTTGAGTGTCGTACACTATTGTCTAGACAGTCAATGTTTCTAGAAACATCAATAAATAGAAACACTTCTAACTTGAGTGTCGTACACTATTGTCTAGACAGTCAATGTTTCTAGAAACATCAATAAATAGAAACACTTCTAACTTGAGTGTCATACACTATTGTCTAGACAGTCAATGTTTCTAGAAACATCAATACATAGAAACACTTCTAACTTGAGTGTCATACACTATTGTCTAGACAGTCAATGTTTCTAGAAACATCAATACATAGAAACACTTCTAACTTGAGTGTCATACACTATTGTCTAGACAGTCAATGTTTCTAGAAACATCAATAAATAAAAACACTTCTAACTTGAGTGTCGTACACTATTGTCTAGACAGTCAATGTTTCTAGAAACATCAATACATAGAAACACTTCTAACTTGAGTGTCGTACACTATTGTCTAGACAGTCAATGTTTCTAGAAACATCAATACATAGAAACACTTCTAACTTGAGTGTCATACACTGTTGTCTAGACAGTCAATGTTTCTAGAAACATCAATACATAGAAACACTTCTAACTTGAGTGTCATACACTATTGTCTAGACAGTCAATGTTTCTAGAAACATCAATAAATAGAAACACTTCTAACTTGAGTGTCATACACTATTGTCTAGACAGTCAATGTTTCTAGAAACATCAATAAATAGAAACACTTCTAACTTGAGTGTCATACACTGTTGTCTAGACAGTCAATGTTTCTAGAAACATCAATAAATAGAAACACTTCTAACTTGAGTGTCATACAGTATTGTCTAGACAGTCAATGTTTCTAGAAACATCAATAAATAGAAACACTTCTAACTTGAGTGTCATACACTGTTGTCTAGACAGCTCAATGTTTCTAGGTTTATCAATAAGGTTTAACATTCCTTTTGTTCAAGGAATAGTACGTTTTCCTATCGCTTGAGGCGTGTGTGTGTTTGTGGGAACAGAATTCCTCTATCGATATAGATTGGTAATCGATGTAGTAATGTCAGTTCTTTACTTTTTACCATAAATCGTATAAATTAACAATTCCATTCCTTTCCTTCTGATATTAAATAATAAAACAATCAAATACCCAGCAAACACGTTTTATGTGTTTGAAGTTGCCAATCGAAGAAAATTGTTGTCTAGTTGAGCATGTTTAGACACGAGAACGGACTAGTAAAGAAGGCGGTGGTACTACTATTGATTTTATTTTTTTTCTCAGGAACATAACCTCATTTATTTCATACAGATAAATAACAGAAAACAAACACATACAATTATCTATATATGTATAAAAGTCTGATGTGTACCATTCACTTGACTTTCTCTACATCTGTACAACAAATTGTAGTTAAAAAGCTTATTATTTCTTCTATTTACTTCATGCTAATCGAGAAACATTAGCACAAATGGCGTATTATTTGCTTCTTTGTAAGTAGAAGCGAAATGAGAGAGTACCATTGCTAAAATGATAGCCAAAAGCTGGTTGTAATGTAACTGAAGTTCCTTTGTTTGTAATGGCAGGAGTTAACAAATTCCTGTATGAGAAAAGTATGTTTTTCAAAGTAGAAACGAAAAACCAAGAATATCTTAAAAATGATGAACTCCACGAAAAAATGTGTATGACATAAATTGTGTGTTTTAACGTGCTCTAAATTTTTATGGGCTAAGTTTTTGTCCATCGCTTACGGTTTAGCAGTTATGCACAATTCCGTAAAATTCATCCATAATAAAGTAGTCTTCAGAGGCCATTCCCAGAAAATTCAAGATATACGAGGTACGTCCAGAAAGTAAGTTTCGTTTCAATTTATCTCCGCTGCCGCGCTGCGATCGCAGTTCCGCACATGCGCGGTAGACGCTCTGTATCAAGGAGAAGAAACGTGCGCCATTTTGAGACCGCTGTCAGCCACAACGCTTTGTTGTGCTTGTTTACAATGTCGGTGTTGATTGAAAATCCCGCCGCTTATGAAATCAGATCTGTGATTCGTTTTCTGAATGCTAGGAAAGTGAAACCAATTGAAATTTATCGGCAAATTTGCGAAGTTTACGGACAAAATGCGATGAGTGGTTCAATGGTGAGAAGATGGGTCCGAATGTTCAATGAAGAACATAGTGAAGTGCACGATGAACAACGAAATGGGCGTCCATCATTGGTTACAGAAGAACTGGTTCACACGATTGATGACAAGATCCAGGAAAACCGCAAGTTTAGAATTAGTGCTCTCGCAATAGAATTTCCCCAAAGCTCACGATCACTAATTTATGAAATTGTTACCGAAAAACTGAAATTTCGTAAACTTTGCTCACGTTGGGTACCAAAGATTCTTACTGAGCAACACAAAACAAAACGGATGGGTAGTGCACTTCAGTTTTTAACCCGTTATGATGAATACGGCGAAGAATTTCTGACACATTTCAGATGAGACTTGGGTTTCTTACGATACCCCTGAAAGTAAGCGGCAATCAATGGAATGGAGGCACACTTCATCCCTAGCAAAGGTTAAGCCGAAACAAATCTTGTCACCTCGAAAAATGGTGGGCACAGTGTTCTGGGACTGGAAAGGCATCTTACTCATTGATTTTTTACCGCGTGGTCAAACAATCAAAGCAGATGATTATTGCGAGACACTTAGGAAATGGCGCCGTGCAATTCAGAATAAGCGCCGAGGATTGCTGTTAAAAGATGTTTTTCTTCACGACAATGCACGACCACACACTGCAAATGTGACGAAAAACCTCCTACAGGGATTTGGCTGGGACGTGTTTGACCATCCTCCGTACAGCCCTGACCTCGCTCCTAGCGACTTTCATCTGTTCTTACATCTCAAGTCTTTCCTTGGCGGTCAACACTTTAACAATGACGAAGAGCTGAAAGAAAATGTTTCCAACTTTTTGAAGACACAGGCGGCAAACTTCTATGAAGAAGGTATACAAAAACTTGTGCTACGCTATGACAAATGCCTGCAAAATTTCGGCAGTTATGTGGAAAAGTGGTTTAAGAGTTGTAGAATTTTGTGCAATAAATAATTATTCTGTATCTGTACACAATTTAATTTTATTACCAAACAGAACTTACTTTCTGGACGAACCTCGTACATTTTATTTGTCAGGTAAATCTTTAATATATGATATTTTAATCAAAATTGTTAGAGCCATTTTTAAGAAAACCAAAATTTTCGAACCTTTTTCCATGTAAAGGGTAGTTTGGGGTGGGGGGGATTTTTCTCACAATCTTCGTGTCGCATCCCTTAAAGATACTAAACTTAAATACCAAGTTTGGTATTTTACCGACTTTTCGTTTTTGAGTTATCGTCTTCACAGACACACGGACACACACACCGATTTTTTTCTGAAAATCCTTTTTTTGGATACAGGGGACCCTAAAACATATATTTCCGTTGAAATCTCGGTATCGAATTTTTGGGTGGAGTGCAATACATTCTCTATCCCTGTGTACATTGTACTTAAAGGGCTAGAGAAAGTAAAAATGAATCGCTGAAATGTATGTATGCGTATCACTTCCCAACGATTGCATCAAATTGAACACTTCTTTTTTGTTATGTTCGTTATTGTGATGACAAGGTTTGTGGAAATGAAAATGTTTAAAAATAGTACGGGAGGGTATTTAAATTCTCATAATATCAATAAAAACCGTGCTAAGTAAACGCGTTTCAGTTAATAGCCGCCAGATGGTAGTGGTACAAGTTATTTGTTGATAAATGGTCGTGGTACTGCTATATATTTCCCTTCCCATTCAAAGTTAAGGCAACGCACTAGTTTATCAAGACAATGACGCAACGCAGCAATTAATTCAAATACATTTTTATGTATTAACTGTCCTTTCTTTACTACTATCGTTTAAAATAAAGAGTCAAAGAAGTTTTCTTAACGATGACTACCTAGAGTAAGTAGTTATTTATTTTCCGATAAATGGCTTTAGTAATATTTTTCCTGTCTATCCAATGTTAAAGTAACGCAACAGTTTATCGAGATGAGATGATGCAGCAGTGAAATTCAAATTTATTATTATTTATTAACTGTCATTTCCTTACTCCTATCGTTTAAAATAAACAAGCTTTCCTAGCGACGAATACCTAAAAATATGTACTGATTATTTGCCACCAGATGACCGTAATTCCTACTGCTCTATTTTTCGTCTTCAATGCTAAGGGAATGCACCCGGTTATGGAGACAATGACGCAAGATAACTGTTGTAAATCAAGTATATCCATCTATATAAAATTGAATCGCTGAAATGTGGGTACGCGTATCACTTCCCAACGACTGCATCAAATTGAACAATTCTTTTTTGTTGTGTTTGTTATTGTCACGACAAGGTTTGTGGAGATGAAGATGTTTAAAAGTAGTACGGAAAAGTACTTAAATTCTCATAATAAGAATAAAATCCGTGCTAAGTGAACGCATTTCAGTTACTGGCTGCCAGATGGAAATGGTACAAGTTATTTGTTGCTAAATGGTCGTGGTACTGCTATATATTTCCCTTCCCATTCATGTTAAGGTAACGCACCAGTTTATCGACACAATGACGAAATGCAGCAGTGAAATTCAAATACATTTTTATATATTAACTGTCCTGTCCTTACTCCTATCGTTTAAAATAAAGAATCAAAGAAGTTCTCCTAACGATGAACACCTACAGTAAGTAGTTATTTTCCGAAAGATAGCGATAGCAGTATTTTTCCTCCCCATGCAATGTTAAGGTAACGCAACAGTTTATCGAGATGACACAACGCAGCAGTGACTGTTCTGTCCTTACTCCTATCGTTTAAAATAAAGAATCAAAGAAGTTCTCCTAACAATGAACACCTACAGTAAGTAGTTATTTTCCGAAAGATAGCGATAGCAGTATTTTTCCTCCCCATCCAATGTTAAGGTAACGCAACAGTTTATCGAGATGACACAACGCAGCAGTGACTGTTCTGTCCTTACTCCTATCGTTTAAAATAAAGAATCAAGAAGTTCTCCTAACGATGAACACCTACAGTAAGTAGTTATTTTCCGAAAGATAGCGATAGTAGTATTTTTCCTCCCCATCCAACGTTATGGTAACGCAACAGTTATCGAGATACCACAACGCAGCAGTGAAATTCAAATAAATGTTTATGTATTAACTGTCCTTTACTTACTCCCATCGTTTAAAATAAAGAAGCTTTGCTGGTGACGAACACCTGAAATACGTATTATTATTTGCCACCAGAAGGCCGTAGTAGCTACTGCTCTATTTTTCTTATTCAATGCTAAGGGCATGCACCTGGTTATGGAGACAAGGACGCAAGCTAACGTGAAAATCAAATATATTCTTATGTATTAACTATCGTTCCCTTGGTCACATCGTTTAAATAAAGAAATAAGTATATTTATGTTGTAATTCTTTAAAATGAACAAATTATGAACTATGCACTTCACCATTCACCCTTCTTAGAATCTGAAAATAACGGGATCCATTTTAGGATTAATTTCCTATTGCAGATGTTGGTTATTTGACGTTATGTGATGCATGAGCTAGCTAAAGAACATGAAGATACCCGCGTCACCATCACACTTCAATTGCGGTGTTCTTAATACATTTGATCAAGTAATATTTTGGGTTAAATGGAGAAATTTCATACACAAAGCTATCATGAAATAAAAACTTATCATTTGACTAACTAGATCTACTTGCTCTTTATTTACGTCATTGTTAGCCTTAGAAATTTCTGTTTTGACATAGAAGAAAATAAAGAAAGAGGTGAACATTTTTAGGAGTAAAGGAAAGAAAGAGATTCGGAAGAAGCATGAATGATACTTTGTGACTTTCTCCTTAATGTAATTCATTACCTATGTCAGCGTATACCCACCACACTATGGATGTGCTGCCATTACTGTTATTATGTCAGCGTATACCCACCACACTATGGATGTGCTGCCATTACTGTTATTATGTCAGCGTATACCCACCACACTATGGATGTGCTACCATTACTGTTATTATGTCAGCGTATACCCACCACACTATGTATGTGCTGCCATTACTGTTATTATGTCAGTGTATACCCGCCACACTATGGATGTGCTGCCATTACTGTTATTATGTCAGCGTATACCCACCACACTATGGATGTGCTACCATTACTGTTATTATGTCAGCGTATACCCACCACACTATGTATGTGCTGCCATTACTGTTATTATGTCAGTGTATACCCGCCACACTATGGATGTGCTGCCATTACTGTTATTATGTCAGCGTATACCCGCCACACTATGGATGTGCTGCCATTACTGTTATTATGCCAACGTATACCCGCCACACTATGTGCTGCTATTACTGTTATTATGTCAGCGTATACCCACCACACTATGGATGTGCTACCATTACTGTTATTATGTCAGCGTATACCCACCACACTATGGATGTGCTGCCAATACTGTTATTATGTCAGCGTATACCCGCCACACTATGTATACGCTACCATTACTGTTATTATGTCAGCGTATACCCACCACACTATGTGCTGCCATACTGTTATTATGTCAGTGTATACCCGCCACACTATGTGCTGCTATTACTGTTATTATGTCAGTGTATACCCACCACACTATGGATGTGCTACCATTACTGTTATTATGTCAGCGTATACCCACCACACTATGGATGTGCTGCCAATACTGTTATTATGTCAGCGTATACCCGCCACACTATGTATACGCTACCATTACTGTTATTATGTCAGCGTATACCCGCCACACTATGGACGTGCTGCCATTACTGTTATTATGTCAGCGTATACCCACCACACTATGGATGTGCTGCCATTACTGTTATTATGTCAGCGTATACCCACCACACTATGGATGTGCTACCATTACTGTTATTATGTCAGCGTATACCCACCACACTATGGATGTGTTGCCATTACTGTTATTATGTCAGCGTATACCCACTACACTATGGATGTGCTGCCATTACCGTTATTATGTCAGCGTATACCCGCCACACTATGGATGTGCTACCATTACTGTTATTATGTCAGCGTATACCCATCACACTATGGATGTGCTGCCAATACTGTTATTATGTCAGCGTATACCCACCACACTATGGATGTGCTGCCATTACTGTTATTATGTCAGCGTATACCCGCCACACTATGTGCTGCCATTACTGTTATTATGTCAGTGTATACCCACCACACTATGGATGTGCTGCCATTACTGTTATTATGTCAGTGTATACCCACCACACTATGTGCTGCCATTACTGTTATTATGTCAGCGTATACCCACCACACAATGGATGTGCTGCCATTACTGTTATTATGTCAGCGTATACCCACCACACTATGGATGTGCTACCATTACTGTTATTATGTCAGCGTATACCCACCACACTATGGATGTGCTGCCATTACTGTTATTATGTCAGCGTATACCCACCACACTATGGATGTGCTGCCATTACTGTTATTATGTCAGCGTATACCCACCACACTATGGATGTGCTACCATTACTGTTATTATGTCAGCGTATACCCACCACACTATGTGCTGCCATTACTGTTATTATGTCAGCGTATACCCACCACACTATGGATGCGCTACCATTACTGTTATTATGTCAGTGTATACCCACCACACTATGGATGTGCTGCCATTACTGTTATTATGTCAGTGTATACCCGCCACACTATGGATGTGCTGCCATTACTGTTATTATGTCAGTGTATACCCACCACACTATGGATGTGCTGCCATTACTGTTATTATGTCAGTGTATACCCACCACACTATGGATGTGCTGCCATTACTGTTATTATGTCAGTGTATACCCACCACACTATGTGCTGCCATTACTGTTATTATGTCAGCGTATACCCACCACACTATGGATGCGCTACCATTACTGTTATTATGTCAGTGTATACCCACCACACTATGTGCTGCCATTACTGTTATTATGTCAGTGTATACCCACCACACTATGGATGTGCTGCCATTACTGTTATTATGTCAGCGTATACCCACCACACTATGTGCTGACATTACTGTTATTATGTCAGCGTATACCCACCACACTATGGATGTGCTGCCATTACTGTTTTTATGTCAGCGTATACCCACCACACTATGGATGCGCTACCATTACTGTTATTATGTCAGTGTATACCCACCACACTATGGATGCGCTACCATTACTGTTATTATGTCAGCGTATACCCACCACACTATGGATGCGCTACCATTACTGTTATTATGTCAGTGTATACCCGCCACACTATGGATGTGCTGCCATTACTGTTATTATGTCAGCGTATACCCACCACACTATGTGCTGCCATTACTGTTATTATGTCAGCGTATACCCACCACACTATGTGCTGACATTACTGTTATTATGTCAGCGTATACCCGCCACACTATGGATGTGCTGCCATTACTGTTATTATGTCAGTGTATACCCGCCACACTATGGACGTGCTGCCATTACTGTTATTATGTCAGCGTATACCCACCACACTATGGATGTGCTGCCATTACTGTTATTATGTCAGTGTATACCCACCACACTATGTGCTGCCATTACTGTTATTATGTCAGCGTATACCCACCACACTATGGATGTGCTGCCATTACTGTTATTATGTCAGCGTATACCCACCACACTATGTGCTGCCATACTGTTATTATGTCAGCGTATACCCACCACACTATGTGCTGCCATACTGTTATTATGTCAGTGTATACCCACCACACTATGTGCTGCCATTACTGTTATTATGTCAGCGTATACCCACCACACTATGGATGTGCTGCCATTACTGTTATTATGTCAGCGTATACCCACCACACTATGGATGTGCTGCCATTACTGTTATTATGTCAGTGTATACCCACCACACTATGGATGTGTTGCCATTACTGTTATTATGTCAGCGTATACCCACCACACTATGGATGTGCTGCCATTACTGTTATTATGTCAGCGTATACCCGCCACACTATGGATGCGTTGCCATTACTGTTATTATGTCAGCGTATACCCACCACACTATGTGCTGCCATTACTGTTATTATGTCAGCGTATACCCGCCACACTATGGATGCGCTGCCATTACTGTTATTATGCCAACGACATCTTGGTTGCCAACGCTGTTAACTCCATATGTCATCCTTTCCACACTACCTTATGGGATTTGCCAGGATTCCCGCCACACAATTTACAGCCTAAGGTTGGCTCGGTATCAATCATCAATATCAATATCAATCAGCCGAAATATGCAGCAAAACAAACTCACTTTTAAAAAAAAAATTAATTTAGTATTTTGGTTATTGCATCATTCGTATTAAAAAAAATTTTTGTTCCACTGAACCCGTGTGTAGGACAAGAGTTGGAAACATTTAAGGCAATTGGGGAATTTAATGTCATGGCGGCATTTTATCGTGATAGCTCAGTGGTAGGAGTAGCACGACGGAGACCTGAAACCAAAATTTATTTTCGAAATTCCAATACATATACACTAATGTTAAAATGAACCATTTCAAACAAGGATAAAACTCATATTTATGTTTAGAGGGTCGTGGTTCAAATCCCGATAACGATTTTTTAGTTTGACTCTACCTCTCCAATACTTGACTTACTCCCCTTCTTAACCTTGGCTCCTGAGACTGAAACCTATTTGTATTAATAGGTTAATGTCTGTGTGCCCGATATTTGACATCAAACCAATACGAGATGGACTGTTACACGGGCTGATATGCAAGCAGCACACGTGTCACCTTTGTCGAGAAGCAAAATAGCAACGCAGCCAGAAGAGAGAATGCCAGACTGGCTGCGCTCCATGATGGACCGATCTTATATGTATGGCTGCTATTTCAAAATAGGGCAAAGATCGGAAATTTGTGCTATCAAAGAATTGGTTGAGCCCAGACCAATTCAGCGACTTTTTATTACTTTCTCTACAGTACTATGTACATAGTGTATTTATGTATATATTATGAAATGAAATGGCGTTTTATTTATGGACGCTCTTTAACTGCTGTGGTTCTCAGCGTCCCATTCTATACTGGGCATGAAAGATTTTGCTCAGAAGCCTCTCTATCAGGCTTGAAGTTCTTTACATTCCTTCCCTACGCACGAAAAAACCCAACGTGCTCCGCCGGGTTCGAACCCGCGACCTTGGGTATATGAAGTTTACATGGTAACCATTACACCACGGAGAGCGTCAGCATAGATTATGTTCCACCCAGATATTCGAAACCCAGACTTCACCAGAAATACATGTTTTGAGATCCCTGAATCCAAAAAAAACATTCTTAGAAACATATTCGTGTGTGTGCATGTGTTTGAGTGTGTGGGCAGCATAGCTCAAACACTCAACTTGGTATTGAAGTTTGGTATTTTCCAAGGATGCAACAAGAAGATTTCAAAGAAAATCCCCACCACAAATTACCCGCTGTCTGGATACAATTTCGAAAATTTTGATTTTTTTTCAAATATGACTCTAAAGATATTGATTAAAATACCTTATGTTCAAGACATTTTTATGAGAAACAAAATGTATATCCTGAATTTTCTGGGAATACATTCTGAAGTCCTCTTCATTCTATATGACTTTTGTATAACTGGAAAACTATAAGAGATGGACAAAAAGTTCATCTACAATGACATCTACCAAAAATGTATATGTCATTAGTCGTATACATGTTTTGCTTTCTCTGTAGGTTCTATGTATATAGAAGCAACTGTAATACACCCAACAATTCGATACCACCGAGATTTTACCGGAAATACATGTTTTGGGTCCCCTGAAATCAAAAAGAGCATTTTTCGAAAAATGTCCGTGTATGTGTGTGTGTGTGTGTGTGTGTGTGTGTGTGTGTGTGTGTGTGTGTGTGTGTGTGTGTGTGTGTGTGTGTGTCTGTGGGCAGCATAGTTTTAAAACGAAAAGACCGTTAAATACGAAACTTGGTATTTAAGTTTAATATCTTCCAAGGATGCAACATGAAGATTTTCAAAAGAATCCCCTCACCCTCAACTACCCTTTACATGGAACTTTTTTCAAAAAAATTTATTTTATCAAAACGTCTAACGATTTTGTTTAAAATATCGTATATTAAAGATATTTACAGCACAAATAAATGTATATCTTTAATTTTCTGGGAAAAGTCTCTGAAGGCTACTTTATCCTAGATGAAATTTACGGAATTTTGGACAACTGCTAAACCGTAAAAAATGTGGAGCGCGTTAAAACACACAATTTATGTTATATACATTTCTTTCGTGGAGTTGATCGTTTTGGAGATATTCCTTGTTTTTGGTTTCAGCTTTAAAAAACTTATAGGTATTCTTTTCATACAGAAATTTGTCAACTCTTGTCCAAACAAAGGAACTTCAGCCACATAGCAACCAACTTTTGACTATCACTTTAACCTATGGTACTCCCTTATTTCGCTTCTACTTACAAGGAATCAAGTAAGGAGACTATTTGTGCTAATTTTTCTCGATTAGCATGAAGTAATTAGAAGCGTAAGCTTTTTAACAATAATTTGTTGCAGAGACGTAGAGAAAGTCATGTGAATGGAACACATCAGATTTTCTTTTTTTTTTTTTTTGTAGTGTTTACTGTTTTCGAGGTATTCCGGATTATTGGTTTCAATTTTAAGCCACTTAAACTTTTCTCAAACGGGAAGACACATTTATTCTTGTTTCTCGTTTGTTTACCCCTGGCAAGCAAAGAGAATGCAATTTCAATTGTTTCACAAAGTGACCGACTTCTAAAGGTCTTGATTATTGCTTTAGCCTGTACATTTTATTTCCCTTCTAGTTACAAGAAAACAAGTAACAACAGTGCTTCTGCTTATGTTTATCTTGATAAGCATGCTGCAGGTAAAATATTTAATCGTTTGAATCAAATGTTTCTTTGCGGAACGGCTATCACACGGGTAAATCCGCGAGAAAAGCGGATAGGTACTGTGGTGATTTGCCCCCGCCCGAGTACACTCGGGCGACTAGTTCCTACTCCTGGCTCCTGGCTAGAGAAAGTCATGCGCATGGATTTTTATTAGTTCATGACAGTAAAATCATGTTCAGCACTAATTATTTTATAAATCGATATCGAAATTTTGGGTAAAACACAATATCTTCTCTACCTACTATAAGACTGAGAAATTAAAAATAAATAAATTTAAATTTGGCAGTTTTACATAACCAGTCCGGTTCAGGTAGTTAACGTCCGAGAGCTGCACTCTAGAGGTCCTGGTTTTGAGCCCAAGACTTCTGTGATACAATGTTTTAAACAAAAAATCCGATATACTACATTCACATGTCTTTCTCCAGGTGCTCTACAAACAAACTTCTTCCAAAAGATTATTCTTCTTTCTACACAATACTATCGAAATAAACATTATCACAATGTTCTTATTATTTAGTTCCTTGTAAGAAGAAGGAAATAAGGGAATGTGCTATGCTAAAGAGATTGTCAAATGTTTTAAAAGCTATCGTTATGCGATTGTCATTACAAATCGCTTATTTGCCTGGCCAGGAGTAGAACAACAGAAAAACGGGCACTTACTGTACGAGAAAAGAATAAGTTTTTTGTTTCAATTAAAACCAATAACAGGGAATATCTCGGAAACGGTTACCTCCACAACAAAAACATAAAGAGCGTAAACTGTATGTTTGTCGAGATCTACATTTCTTTGTCTATCTCTAAAGGTTTAGCAGTTAGATAAACTTTGGGATTTAAATATCTTTAATATACGGGATTTTAATCAAAATCGTTAGAGCCGTTTTTAAGAAAATCAAAATTTTCAAAATTTTTTTCCATGTAAACCATAATTTGGGATGGGGGGATTTTCTTGAAAAACGTCGTGTCGCATCCTTGGAAAATACTAAACTTAAATACCAAGTTTGGTATGTAAAGGTATTTTCGTTTTTGAGCTATGCTGTCCACAGGCACACACACGCATACACGGACCTTTTTCTAAAAGTGCCTTTTTTGGATTCAGGGGGACCCAAAACATATTTATGGTGAAATCTCGGTATGGAATTTTTGGGTGCAATACAATAGCTACTCTATCCGTTATGTACATGGTAATGAAGGCTAAAGAAAGTAATAATACAGAGAAAAAGACTTCTGAAACGAGAGGACTTCTCATTCTGACCTATTGGATGTTTCGCGGTTTGCAGAAGTGCTTAATCCTCTACCACGACTTTCCTTGCTGTACGTTCCAGGTCTGTAGGATCAAGCGAGCGTGTGCGGTGGGTTGCGGATCTTGCGTTGTTCGGCGCTTAATCCTAAAAGTATAATAATCCTCTTAAAAATGAAAGGTAGAAATAATATAGAACCTGAAGAAAATGTATTTCCATTAAAATATGCTTTATTTAGATTGTACAATAATTGAAGATATCTATTTAGACCACAATCGTGCAACAAATATAAATACCCTCGAGATGAATAAAGGACTTAGACAAGGGTGTGGTATCACCTCTCCTGTTTGTGATATATATGAATAGAATTCTGGAAAATGGCTTATAAAAGATCCGAGAGGAATGAAAGATGATCAATTATTCCTAGCAGATTCTGAAGATAATTTGCAAAGATAGGTGAACACCCTGAATACTATAACAAAGGAATACGATATGAAAATATCATCTCTGAAAATCAGTGAAAATAGTAATAGATAACAAAATAATAGAACAGATCTCCACTTTTAATTACCTGGGATGTCAAATAAATATGGAAATATGGAACGAAGCAATGACGACCTTTCTAGGTCGTCATTGCTTCGTCCCATTCGAACATTGTAAAATTCAATAAACTGATGGATGTATTAAGAAATATTTTGGAAGGAGCATGAGAACTAAGGTAAAACAGAGATTATATAATGTAGTATCTAAGCCAGTCCTGAGATATGGACGCTGAAAAGTTAAGATAAAGGGCGACTAGAAGCAACACAAATATATTTATGTGTTATCTGGCAGGGAAGTGAAACCTGGACTCTGAGAAGTCAGGCGACTAGAAGCAACACAAATGTATTTATGTGATATCGAGTAGGGAAGTGAAACCTGGACTCTGAGAAGTCAGGCGACTAGAAGCAACACAAATGTATTTATGTGTTATCTGGCAGGGAAGTGAAACCTGGACACTGAGAAGTCAGGCGACTAGAAGCAACACAAATGTATTTATGTGATATCGGGTAGGGAAGACTACAAGAGACAGAGTGAGAAATCAAGACACAGTCGAGAAACATGTAACTACCGGAAGCAATGGAAACAGCATGTTATGAGAATGTAGATTACATGTTTTATAAACCTTAGGGAACAAGAAACTTGGGAAGACCAAGAAGACGGTGAAGAGATCAACACATGTAACTGGAATTGAATTAGCCTCGGAACAGGTCATCGACCTGAATCTAGGAAAGAAGAAGAAGAAGAAGAAATATAATAATTGAATGTGAATTTTCTTTCTCCACTTACTTGTATAGTAGATTCAAACATTCGATACCGAGATTTCATTGCAAATACACGTTTTAGGGCCCCTTGTATAAAAAAGTTAGACTCACATGACTTTCTCTAGCTGTTCTACAAACTTCATACATAAGATTCTTCTTCTTTCTGCACCTTGCTTATCGTGGTACTCATTAGCACAATGTTCTTATTATTTAGTTCCGTATAAGTAGGAAGAAAATAAGAGAATACACTAGGCTAAACCAATAGTCAAATGTTTTAAAAGCTGTCGTTATGCGATTGTCATTACAAATTGCTTCTTTTCTTCGCCAGGAGTAGAACAAAAGAAAAACGGACACTCCCGTCTGAGAAAAGTATAAGTACTTCCCAACTGAAACAAATAACAATGAATACCTGGAAAATGGTAAGCTCCATGAAGAAAAAAATGTATATGACATAACTTGTGTATTTTAGCAAGACCTAATTTTTTTGTACAGTAAGTTTTTGGCTATGTCTTACGGTTTACTGGTTATGCCAAATTAAACAAAATGCATCCAGAATAAACAGGTCTTCAAAAACTATTCCCAGAAAATACAAGTTATTTATTACGTAAATATCTGTAATATATGATATTTTAATCAAAATCTTTAGAGGCATTTTTAAGAAAATCAAAATTTTCGAAAAAAGTTCCATGTAAAGGGTAGTTTGGGGTGAGGGGATTTTTCTCAAAATCTTCGTGTCGCATTCCTGGAAGATACTAAACTTCAATACGAAGTTTGGTATTTTAGCTACTTTTCGTTTTTGAGTTATCGTGTGTACAGACACACGGACACAAGGACACATGAAAATGCTTTTCTTGGATACAGGGGGTCCTAAAACATGTATTTCCGGTGAAATCTCGGTATCGAATTTTTGGGTGGAATACAATACTTCTCTATCCCTATGTGCACTGTACATATGGGGCTAGAGAAAGTAAAAATCTGATGTGTGCCATTCACATGACTTTCTCTACATCTCTGCAACAAATTATTGTTAAAAAGCTTAGGCTTCTCTTTACTTCAGGCTAATTTAGAAAACGTCAGAAATAGTCTCATTACTTACTTCCTTATAAGTCGTAGCGAAATAAGGGAGTACCATAAGTTAAAGTAATAGTCAAAACTAGTTGCTATGTAACTGAAGTTCCTTTGTTTGCTTGGACAAGAGTCCACAAAGTCCTATGTGAGAAAAGTACAAGGTTTTCAAAGCTGAAGCTGAAAACAATGAATATCTTAAAAAAATCAACTACACGAAAAAATTTATATAACATAAATTGTGTACTTTAATGTACTCTACGTTTTCTTTGTGGAAAGGTTTTGTCCATCTCTTAAGGTTTAGCAGTAATGCAAAATTCCGTAAAATTCATCCAGAGTAAAGTAGTTTTCAGGGACTATTCCCAAAAAAGTCAAGGTATACATTTTATTTGGCAAGTAAATATCTTAAATATACGAGATTTTAATCAAAATCGTTGCAGCCATTTTTAAGAAAATTAACATTTTCGCAAATTTTTCCATGTAAAGGAGTTTGGGGTGACGGGACTTTCTTGAAAATTTTCGTCTTGCATCCTTGGAAGATACCAAACAAAAATACCAAGTTTGGTTTTTAACGGTCTTTTCACAGACAGACACACGCACGGCCATTTTATAGAAATGCTTTTTTTGGCTTCAGGGGGTTTCAAAACACTAATTTCCGGTGAAATCTCGACATTCATCATCAATGTATTTTTATACATTGATATTTTGCATAAAGGAGAAGTCCTAGTTACCATTAGGGTACGGCGAGGTTTGACGTTGACACTCGTCGAGCAATGCGTAATGTTAGTGATGTGCGAGAAGTAAGTGGTGGACGGGAAGATTGTGTCAGAGAGGTAGGTTGATGTCAGAGAGGATAGGATATGTGATTCGGTGCTAATGCTCGCTGCTGCCCCTCATTGGTTACGCCTTCTTGCGTTACCCTGTGTGTAGCTTAGGACCTCTCCACTAGCTAGCGACTCGAGCCAGTCTTATATACAAACTGAGGAAAACAATTTGTACCGCGAGAGTTTACAATTTTCAGTTCTTGCTGTATCTCTGTTTTCTTAGTCTAGTTATGGAAAACACTGAGTTTTGAACAGTTTGAAAATAATGATTTTCGCATTTGTACTGTTCGCTGTATTTTGAGTGTAAAATCTGAGAAAGACAGTGATGCTCTATGCCTACAGCTGAAGCATATCTCTGAGTACTCTACTCATTTCTTCTTCCTCGCTAGTTACAAATCGTAACATTTCGTTATCTATATTTATGAAATATGTAAATATCAACATAGGCTGAAAGTCATGGCCTGAGAAATTACGCCATTACTATCCGTGTAAGCAATATGGTAGAAGAAAATACAGTTGTTAGATTTCCATTAAATAGTATGGGAGAATATGAATTAGCTTTTATTTGATTAATCTTTCAAGAAGGAAAGTTTATACATTTGTGAATGAATGAATGAATGAATGAATAAGTGTATTTATTAACATAGCATTTTTAAAAATAGAATTTCAACAATCGCACGGGTCCACAGACCGTACGTGCTTTTGTAATACACATTACAAGCAATATTAAAACAAGAACAACAAAGAATTAAAAGAGTAAACACGAAAATAAAAACACAAAGGAAATATACAGTCCAAAGCATTATTAAACAACAATAAAGAATTAAGAGTGAACCCGAAAATAAAAAATACAAAGATATTCAAATATAGCAATTTAAATTTACAGCACAGAGTACACCTACATAAATGCACCCTCTTATAATAAAAATTACATTAAAAGACATATATACACATAATATATACAACATATATAAAACCATAGCACAACAGTGACCTAAGTATGACATAATATATATGTATAAAGAACAATGTAGTCACTTTTGTTTAGTTGATCTTATTCCTCCCCCCCTTCTCTATTGGCAGCCTCCTCAAATCTCAGCTGTCTTGCCTTAAGTATACATTTACCTAGCCCGTCCATGTTTTCCGTGCCTGCCAGTAGCGTCCAACATGCTTCTATCCCTACATTCGCAGTGGTAAAAAATCGCGGCAAATATTTTTCCCGCCATTCCTCCGTACCCCTACATCTTGCCAAGATGTGAGTCCACGACTCTTCCTCCTCGCAAATGGGACAGCTTCTCGTACCATTCTCGTCAGAAAGTTTCGTGCTCCTCCATGCTCCTAGTCAAATCCACGCGAGCCCCTCTCTAATGAGTTTGGTACCTGTTTTTATGTATTGCTCCATACCCCACTCCGATTTCAGCCCAGACTGTACTTCTAATGACACCTTCTCGGTGCATTGCGCAATTATTTGCTGTCTGTCAATATCACAGAGGCGGTTCTTAATTTTTTTCCAAATACTTCGTCTGTTTTCCTGCTCCGCCATCCAAATGTCTCCCATCCCAATGGTTTCCAACCCTTTCTTTAATTTTGCTGCCCACGTCGAATTACCTTCCATTCGCAACTGTTCACGGTAGCAGACTGCCCTAATTAGAGATTGGTTTCCGTGAACGATTCTCATCCAATATTTAACTGCTCTGATTTTGCACTCTATCGTTTCACTATGTGCCCCGAATTCCCTCATTATTCCGCAGTTTGCCGTACCCCTCTCTACACCCAGAATTCCTTTCAAAAATTGGGTCCTCACTTGATCCAGGTTTGTTCCCACCCCCCATATTTCTCCTCCGTATGTCATCGTGGATCTAACTGTCGCTCCGTATACAGTTTCCATTAAGATTATGGATATATTCGGTATTCTGTAGCGTATCCGGAGAGCTTCCGTCGCTTTCACCCTTGCCTTGTGTTTCGTAATGTCAATGTGTTTTGTCCATTTTCCGTTCATTGTAAATGTGAGTCCTAAGTACACAAAAGATTTAACATTGTCCAGTATCTGTCCTGCATATGTCCAAGTCTCCTCCCTGCTATAAACACAACCCTTTTTGAAAGTCATTGCCTTAGTCTTATTCACATTAACTGTAAGTAGCCATTCATCGCAATAATTCTTAAGTTTGTCCAGTCCTCGTTGCAATCCGTTTACTGTCGTAGAGCACAATACTAAATCGTCTGCCTATAAAAGTGTTGGGATCTGCAAATCCGCTACTACTGGTGCTTGGATATTCTCTGCTATCATTGTATCACTAATATCATCCACAAAGAGATTAAATAGCAAGGGAGATAAAATAAAACCCTGCCTCACTCCCCTATAGCTTCGGCAGCTCTCGGACACTCTGTTTCTGACGTACTTCACACAGAATTCGACATTTTGATACATTGCCTGCAATGCTCTAACCATTTTACTTGATAACCTTTTTCTGCCTAGTTTGTACCACAATGTATTTCGATTGATAGAGTCAAATGCCTTCTTAAAGTCCACAAAAGCACAATGAAGCTTTCCCCGCTTAATTAACAGTTGCTTCGTCCTTAAAGTGTCTAATATAAAAGCGGCATCTATGGTACTGTGCCCTTCTCTGAAACCCATTTGAAATTTTGAAAGTTTGCAAAATTTAGATTCCCAGTCCTTTATCCGGTTATATAACACTCTACAATAAATTTTCTCCATAATTGTCAAAAGAGTAACCCCCCTATAGTTATCCGGATTTCCAATAATTCCCTTCCCTTTATAAATGGGATGAATAATGCCCTTTTCCCAACAGGTAGGGTAATTCCCCCAATAAACAATCTGTTACATATCTGGAGCATACTCCGACCAAACTCATTAACATTGGCTGCTGCTTTAAAAACTTCCGGGGGCAGCCCATCCAACCCTGGAGCTTTGCCTCCCTTCAGACTCCTCAGCGCCTGTGCTATTTCTCGTGCTGATATTTCCTCGTCCAGTATTGGGATCTCAAGATTTCCCAAAATTTGAACTTCCTTTATAAAAATTCCTTCCCTTTCACCTTTCCCGAATATTCCCATAAAATGCATTGCCCATTTTCTGGGAGAAATTTCGTTGGGCGCCTGACGGTTGCCTCTTAAATGTTTTACTAGTGGCCACATCTCAGCGTTATCCCCCCGTGTTAAAATATTACTAATTTTCTGAGTAATTTTGTCTTGTCACGTAGTTCTCTTTTCCCGTAAGAGCTGTTTATACTCCCTTCGCTTTTCTGTAAACATTTTCCTAATGTCATATCCCCCCTCCGTTCTGAATTTTGACAGAGCCTCCTGTGCTTGTTTCTTTACAGCTCTGCATTGCTGGTCATACCAACCATTGAATCGTTTTAACTTACCATGCATTTGGACTTTAGTTGTCCCCGCAGCCGTTGCTATTATATGCGTTAGTTCCTCCGCTGTATCTGCGTTCCTTTCCCCTAATCTTCTTTCTAATTTATCAACAAATACTTCTTTTTCTACCGGTTTCCATATAAATTTACTAATGAATCTCCCTTTGTCCCCCTGCCGCTCTTCAGGTGCTAGCGCCGCCATGGCCGTCTCTATATTCAGTTCCAGGGCAACCGGACAGTGATGCGACTCGATACGACCCCCACCCAAAAATTTCTAATTCTGCCAATTAAACCCTGACTTATTAAAATAAAATCTATTACACTACCCCCATTTTCATTTATGAAAGTGAGTTCTCCCTCTCGATCCTCACCGTACTTGCCATTCATTGTTTCTAAAGAGATGGCATCGCAGAAAGCAATTAATTGTCTGCCCTCCCCATTAATAAAACTATCCTTGCTCTTTCGTTGACCTTCGCGGAATTCCTCCCCCCATTGGTGACCCCCCGTTAGAGAAATATTCTCCCCTCCTAACCTCGCATTAAAATCTCCTAAAAGAATTAATTCAGCTCCTGGAAGCTTTTCCTGTAACTCCACTAACGTTTCGGTTAAGTCACTGAAGAAATTACTGTTTGCATACTTGGACGTTGATGGCTGGTTGTATAATCCTATAACTATTATATGTACTCTCCCCTGTGCCAAAGATACAGCAATCACCCCTTCCAAACTGATTTCTAATTTAGTTATCTCAGCCTCCAGCTCAGACCAGAATGAACCTGATACCCCCCCTGGCCACCTTCCCCTCCTTCCCCGTGTCTCCCTTCCCTTACTAAAACTATGCAAATTAGCAAGTGTTACATTTTCTCCGTTTTTCAACCAAGTTTCTATTAAGCATACAACGTCAAAATCACTAAGGAAATACAAGAAATTCTCGCTACCCAACTTTTTTTTGAAGCCTTCGATGTTCCATGTGACAATCCTCAGAGAAGGGGTTGGGTCCTATTGATTCCTTGCTGTTGGTCTTCCTACAACTTGGCTGACCCTTTGCCGAGCTGTTGTCAGCCTAAGGGCACGGAGGGGCGTTGTTGTAGGCTTCTCCGGCGAAGACTGTCTCACCCTCCTCTCCTCTTTGCCCCTCCCTGTCGACATAACTTGAGGCACCTGATGGTGTTCTGCTGAGGGACCTGCTACCTGCTGGGCTGATGCACTGGCTACATGCTCTTGCTGCCCTGTCCTGGGTTCGGTTTCCGCCCTGCTTCTAGGCTGTTCCATTCGCTCCAGCTCCTGTCGGTTCCAAACTCGCCCGTTAATGAAGAGCTTGTCATAGCGCAATACGGCATGACAGCCCTGCTTCCTGGCCTCAAACATGTGTCCCTTTAAGAATTCTCTCTCTTCTCTTACACGCTGGCTAAAGTCCTCGCTAATGCTTATTCCCGTTCCCCGTAAATAACGAGCATCTCGAAGGATGGCCACCTTGAGTTTATAATGGACCAGTTTACACACAATAGGTCGCCTTACATTGCCACGTCGACCTACACGATGGGCTCTCTCCACATCAAACTCGCGGAGTTCGATTCCTATTTGTGAGATGACACTTTTCACTATTCCCTCCGTCATCTCCCAACTCTCTCCCGGTTCTTCTGTCACAGCATATAGAACAATATTATTTCTACGAGATTGGTTCTCTAAATAATCCATTTTCTCTTCCAGAGCACGCATTCGAACTGACACATTCTCCACGGCACTTTCCAGCGACTTTGGGCTGCACTTTTCAAATCCTAAACGCATTTCTTGCCTCAACTGTCGAATGAGATCTCGTACGCTTTCCATTGTCGAACTTCTTCCAGGTAGCTACGAGCAAGACACAAAACACGACCGTCCTCTTTCACACCGGAATGCAACTCTCATACATTTGATAGACAGGTATGATATAAAAGTGGTATGCTGTTAATTGTGTGAAATTACAATCGGTAGAAATGTGTGTTCATATTTCCAAAGACGAAGTTGAGATAACGAATGAAGTAGGGTCATTAGAAGAGCGAACTTCAGTCCAACTGGAGTTCTCTGATTAGTCAGAATATTAAAATTCATACCTATGTGCTAATAATTTGGGTTTCTGTGATCTGTTTGTTTGTTACTTTGACAAATACGCACGTGAACGCAAGATATAACCTTCATACATCTATAATCTTCTAAATTGTTGTGTAACTTTCTATAGTGTCTCTTGTTTAATGCGCAAATGTAGTTATCGAAAGGTGTTTCATATAAAACTGCTTTGTGCGCCTTTTGGAAAGCTCCGTAACGTAATCACACAAACTCTACATAGCTGTTTAGATTAAGTGAATACTGCCCTAGCAACTCATGGGTAGTTACAGAGTGCACTCGGTTAGTGTGTGTGTTAATAAACTGATCTTCGTGTAATATTATTTTAGTAATTTCCACTGCATTTATCAAGCATGCTTGCGTGCGCTCGCGTAGCTATATGCTAGTGTGTGTGTGTGTGTGTGTGTGTGTGTGTGTGTGTGTGTGTGTGTGTGTGTATAAACTGATTTTCGTGAATTTGCTTTTAGTAACTTCCACTGCTTTCACTAAAGTATGCAAACGAAAGCAGTATTCTCTCTACTGCGATGGATTTAGGTTAGTGTGTAAATTAATTCATTATTATTTTTTGTAGTTAATGTTCAGGCATTTTCATGTAAAAGTGCTTTGTTTCATAATAGCATTGGGAAATATCCTTAGCAGCAGTGTAACCTATAGTATTTTAACTCCATTACCCCATTATGTATAACTAATACTGGCTCTTTAGGGTAAATGATACACTAACAGATACTGCATAGTTCATCGGATTATATTGATTACATTTATTAGGTGACAGGCGTTATTATTATTATTATTATTATTATTATTAATAATATTATCATCATCATCATCAATTACCCAGTGTGAAGGTCACCATATCATTTGTAATGAAATCATTTTAAAGGTGCTAGGAAATGACAGTTTTGCACGTGAAAGGAATGCATTTGAATGTATTTATTTTAAAGCAGTGGTACAAGTAAAAGAATAGTTGCTAATATTGGTGTTATTGGGAAGTAAAACAAACGTTATTACCCAATATCGAGCGTCTAGAACGTTTTAGAATCTTATTACATGTTCTAGAATAAATTAATTTGGTCTTTATTGCCTTGGGAATCCAGATCTCGTAGTATATTATTCAACCTTTAGAAGTACTCTTGCAATTGTTTATAAGGTTTTCTTTGTTTCCGTCTCCATTATTCCTTGTGGCGGGACTGCCAACATTAATAAACATAATACCGTGACATCGCAAGCTTCGTGTATACCGACGTCTAAGGGCTTTGAAAACTGTTGTTAATTTTTAATCACAGAGAAAGAAATACGATTCTATAGCAGCAATACCTTGGGTTACGGTGTGCGCTTTAAGCCGTTATGCTGTACTTCAATAATTGCTTGTAGAAGTTCTCTGGTGTTGGTTTTAATTTCGAGATTTTTTAAACGAGCTGATTATAGTAGTGTGATGTGTAAATAGAGACATTTTCTTGTAAGTTTTGTAAATTTCCACTGTTTCGTTGGGTATAGGTTTGTGTGTGTGTTTGGACGTTTTTAATTTGTTTTATTTCTAGCATTTTAAAAAAGGCATGCAAGCGTAGCGAGCTTGCTCTTTGTTCGCTCTAGTTTAGTGTGTGTGTAAATAAACTTATTTTTGTGTAATTTTATTTTAGTAATTTCCACTGTTTTCTTCAAAGTATGCGAACGAACCGAGCATGTGCTTGGTTAGCTCTAAGTTAGTGTTTGTGTGTGCAAATAAATTGTATTTTTGGGTAATTTGTTTCGATTAATTTCTGGGTTAGCTCTAGATTAGTGTGTGTGTGTGTATAAACTAATTTTCATGTAATTTGAGTTTAGTAATTTCCATTGCATTTATCAATCATGCTCGCATGCACTTGCGTATCTATACGTTAGTGAGTGTATGTAAATAAACTGATTTTCGTGAATTTGCTGTTAGTAACTTCCACTGCTTTCACTAAAGTATACGAACGAAAGCAGCATTCTCTCTATTGCGTTAGGTTTAGGTTAGTGTGAAAATTAATTTACTATTATCTTTTGTAGTTACTTTTTAGGCGTTTTCTGTGGTTTCGCGAAAGCATACGAGCAACATATGCTTAATAGAACCGAAGACTCGCGGATTTGGTGAAAAAATAGGTTGGCAGTATAGTTGTGCGTTCGTAAAAATAACAAAATGGAGTATGCTGTTTTCATTCTGCGACGAGTTTTGTATATAAGAAAATATCTTAATTAGGGCGAGTCAGTGAGACACAGCAACTCAAAGTGACCACATTTATTACAAGACACTTCCATGTGAATTTTTATTGCTCAGGTTAGTATTTTCAACATTTTTAATCTGGACGTCCAGTGGAACCTTTACCAAGTGTATAAATAATTAATGAGTACATAGATTTAAGGTAGATTTCTGCTGTAAATTAGAAATACTATGCTGTTTGTAAACTGCTTTAGTTTCATAATAATATTAACTTCAAGAGCTCTGTAACCTAACTTCCCTCCATTCTATTGCTCCATCTTGTTAACTATCCCAGTGAGTTTGTAGGTTAAAGAGATATTGATTAACAATTAATGGTACTTGTAAACGGTAAGTTTATGTACAACAGTTTTGTGGCAATTAACCTCAGCAGCTGTATAAGCCCTTCTCATATGATTATCACAGTGGCACATTAGGTTAAGTAAATATAGCATTAATACCTTATGGGTACTGGTACACAATAATTTAACAATATAAATTTTACGTTTGATAACATCACTGGCAAGAAACATCAGCAGATCTGTAACCCCATGTTGTATAATTATCACAGTGGCACATTAGGTTAAGTAAATATAGTATTAATACCTTATGGGTACTGGTACAGAATAATTTAACAATATAAATTTTACGTTTGATAACATCACTGGCAAGAAACATCAGCAGATCTGTAACCCCATGTTGTATAATTATCACAGTGGCACATTAGGTTAAGTAAATATAGCATTAATACCTTATGGGTACTGGTACAGAATAATTTAACAATATAAATTTTACGTTTGATAACATCACTGGCAAGAAACATCAGCAGATCTGTAACCCCATGTTGTATAATTATCACAGTGGCACATTAGGTTAAGTAAATATAGTATTAATACCTTATGGGTACTGGTACAGAATAATTTAACAATATAAATTTTACGTTTGATAACATCACTGGCAAGAAACATCAGCAGATCTGTAACCCCATGTTGTATAATTATCACAGTGGCACATTAGGTTAAGTAAATATAGTATTAATACCTTATGGGTACTCGCACAGAATAATTTAACAATATAAATTTTACGTCTAATAGCATCACTGGCAACAAACATCAGCAGGTCTGTAACCCCATGTTGTATAACTAATACTGTGGTTAAGTAAATGTTGCACCAACTCCTAATGTAGAGTTATTAATGAAAACTGTTTTTTATTACCTAACTTAGAGATAACCTTAGCAGCTTATAACATAACTTCCCTTTATTCCATTACCTAACTTTGTAGGATGTAGTAAATTGTAACGGAGCAGGACACCTCGCCCCCCTAATGCTCTGCGCCTGCTAAGTGTGGGGCATGGCAGCAGACTCCTGGCTTCTCTGGTTACAGAGGATACAGAATAGAGGACTATGTTCTGTATGCCGACGTTTCCCTTTGAGGCTAATACATGAAGCTTCCGCCCTCCCCTTGTCGCCCTCCGTGGTGTAATGGTTACCATGCTTCATATACCCAAGGTCGCGGGTTCAAACCCAGTGGATGACGATGGACCTTTTCGAGTGTAAAAATCCTTAGCATGGCTTCCTTCGGAAGGGAAGTAAAGCCGGTGGTCCCGTGTCTTAGATTTACGGCACGTAAAAGAACCTCAAACCTCATAAAGAGGTCTCTGAGCAAAATTAAGCGGTCTTTCATGCCCAGTATAGAATGGGACGCTGAGAACCATAGCAGATAGAGAGCGTCCATAAATAAAAAATCGTAATTTCCAGTCTCCCATATGTGGAACATGTCATTAGGCGCCGGGCTCAAAACTTTTACGCCAGATTGGTACGAACATGAGAACGCAATTATCAGATCACTGGTTGAGAACTTACCCACTGAACGGCAATACAGGCAGGTTCAGTTTCCCCGCATGGCTTGCGGGTACCCCCGGTAACAACGGCTTCAAACCAGCCAAGAGAAAAATAGCTGAACTAATTGCTCCCCCTCACATTGGGAGTGGCCAATCAAAGTTGTCCAACGAAAACAATTTTTTACAAATTAAACACCAATGGAGCAGAAAAGGAAAAATGCAGCAGTTCGAGTAGACTATATAGCGCTACCTCCTTAACATCACCCGAAACCTCAAATACCAAACCTTAACCTTCAACTCATTCCTGTGGGTAAACCCTTAACAGGGCAGGTACACAGCAGCAACACCTAGACTCACCATGAAACTAGGAGATCTCTCACTATATCATTCCTGTGTTAAAACCTTACCAGTGTAGGTACACAGCAACAACACCTAGACTCACCACGAGTCTACCAGATCTCTCACTATATCATTCCTGTGTTAAACCCTTACCAGTGTAGGTACACAGCAACAACACCTTGACTCACCACGAGTCTACCAGATCTCTCACTATATCATTCCTGTGTTAAACCCTTACCAGTGTAGGTACACAGCAACAACACCTAGACTCACCACGAGTCTACCAGATCTCACACTATATCATTCCTGTGTTAAACCCTTACCAGTGTAGGTACACAGCAACAACACCTAGACTCACCACAAGTCTAGCAGATCTCTCACTATATCATTCCTGTGTTAAACCCTTACCAGTGTAGGTACACAGCAACAACACCTAGACTCACCACGAGTCTACCAGATCTCTCACTATATCATTCCTGTGTTAAACCCTTACCAGGGCAGGTACAAAGCAACAACACCTAGACTCACCACCAGTCTAGGAGATCTCTCACTATATTATTCTTGTGTTAAACCCTTACCAGGGTAGGTAAACAGCAGCAACACCTAGATTCACCACAAGTCTAGCAGATCTCTCACTGTATCATTCCTGTGTCAAACCCTTACCAGGGTAGGTACACAGCAACAACACCTAGACTCACCACAAGTCTAGCAGATCTCTCACTGTATCATTCCTGTGTCAAAACCTTACCAGGGCAGGTACACAGCAGCAACACCTAGAATCACCACCAGTCTACCAGATCTCTCACTATAGCATTCCTGTGTTAAACCCTTGCCAGGGTAGGTACACAGCAGCAACACCTAGACTCACCACGAGTCTAGCAGATCTCTCACTGTATCATTCCTGTGTTAAACCCTTACCAGGGCAGGTACACAGCAGCCACACCTCGACTCACCACTAGTCTAGAAGATTTCGCACTAAATCATTCCTGTGTTAAAACCTTACCAGGGCAGGTACACAACAGCAACACCTAGACTCACTACGAGTCTAGGAGATATCTCTCACTATATCATTCCTGTGTTAAACCCTTACCAGGGCATTTACACAGCATCAACACCTAGACTCACCTCCAGCCTAGGAGATCTCTCACTATATCATTCCTGTGTTAAACCCTTACCAGGGCAGGTACACAGCAGCTATACCTAGACTAACCACGAGTCTAGCAGATCTCTCACTATATCATTCCTTTGTTAAACCCTTACCAGGGTAGGTACACAGCAGTAATACCTAGACTCACCACGCGTCTAGCAGATCTCTCACTGTATCATTCCTGTGTTAAACCCTTACCAGGGCAGGTACACAGCAGCTATACCTAGACTAACTACGAGTCTAGCAGATCTCTCACTATATCATTCCTGTGTTAATCCTTTACCAGTGTAGGTACACAACAGCTACACCTAGACTCACAACGAATCTAGCAGATCTCTCACTATATTATTCCTGTGTTAAACCCTTACCAGGGCAGGTACACAGCAGCTACACCTAGACTCACCACGAGTCTAGAAGTTCTCTCACTATATCATTCCTGTGTTAAACCCTTACCAGGGCAGGTACAGAGCAGCTACACCTAGACTCACCACAAATCTAGAAGTTCTCTCACTATATCATTCCTGTGTTAAACCCTTACCAGGGCAGGTACACAGCAGCTACACCTTGACTCACCACAAGTCTAGCAGATCTCTCACTGTATCATTCCTGTGTTAAACCCTTACCAGGGCAGGTACACAGCAGCTACACCTAGACTCACCACCAGTCTAGCAGATCTCTCACTATATCATTCCCGTGTTAAACCCTTACCAGGGCAGGTACACAGCAACAAATCCTAGACTCACCACCAGTCTAGCAGATCTCTCACTATATCATTCCTGTGTTAAACCCTTAACAGGGCAGGTACACAGCAGGTACACCTAGACTCACCACGAGTCTAGAAGTTCTCTCACTATATCATTCCTGTGTTAAACCCTTACCAGGGCAGGTACACAGCAGCTACACCTAGACTCACCACCAGTCTAGCAGATCTCTCACTATATCATTCCCGTGTTAAACCCTTACCAGGGCAGGTACACAGCAACAAATCCTAGACTCACCACCAGTCTAGCAGATCTCTCGCTATATCATTCCTGTGTTAAACCCTTACTAGGGCAGGTACACAGCAGTAACACCAAGACTCACCACCAGTCTAGGAGATCTATCACTATATCATTCCTGTGTTAAACCCTTACCAGGGTAGGTACACAGCAGCTATACCTAGACTCACCACGAGTCTAGCAGATCTCTCACTATATCATTCCTGCGTTAAACCCTTACCACAACACGTAGGCTAACCACCAGTCTAGCAGATCTCTCACTATATCATTTCTGTGTTAAACCCTTACCAGGACAGGTACACAGCAGCAACACCTAGAGTCACTACCAGTCTAGGAGATCTCTTACTATATCATTCCTGTGTTAAACCCTTACCAGGGCAGGTACACAGCAGCAACACCTAGGCTTACCACAAGTCTACCAGATCTCTCACTGTATCATTCCTGTGTTAAACCCTTACCAGGGCAGGTACACAGCAGCAACACCTAGACTCACCACGAATCTAGGAGATCTCTCACCATATCATTCCTGTGTTAAACCCTTACCAGGACAGGTACACAACAAAATCACCTAGACTCACCACGAGTCTAGAAGATCTCTCACTCTATCATTCCTGTGTTGAACCCTTACCAGGGCAGGTACACAGCAGCTACAACAAGACTCACCACGAGTCTAGAAGTTCTCTCACTATTTCATTCCTGTGTTAAACCCTTACCAGGGCAGGTACACAGCAGCTACACCTAGACTGACCACCAGTCTAGCCGATCTCTCACTATATCATTTCTGTGTTAAACCCTTACCAGGACAGGTACACAGCAGTAACACCTAGACTCACCACCAGTCTAGGAGATCTATCACTATATCATTCCTGTGTTAAGCCCTTACCAGGGCAGGTACACAGCAGCTATACCTAGACTCACCACGAGTCTAGCAGATCTCTCACTATATCATTCCTGTGTTAAACCCTTACCACAACACCTAGGCTCAGCACTAGTCTAGCAGATCTCTCACTATATCTTTTCTGTGTTAAACCCTTACCAGGACAGGTACACAGCAGCAACACATAGACTCACTACCAGTCTAGGAGATCTCTTACTATATCATTCCTGTGTTAAACCGTTACCAGGGCAGGTACACAGCAGCAACACCAAGGCTTACCACAAGTCTACCAGATCTCTCACTGTATCATTCCTGTGTTAAACCCTTACCAGGGCAGGTACACAGCAGCAACATCTAGACTCACCACGAATCTAGGAGAACTCTCACTATATCATTCCTGTGTTAAAACCTTACCAGGGCAGGTACACAACAAAATCACCTAGACTCACCACGAGTCTAGAAGATCTCTCACTGTATCATTCCTGTGTTAAACCCTTACCACGGCAGGTACACAACAGCAACACCTAGACTCACCACTAGTCTAGAAGATCTCGCACTATATCATTCCTGTGTTAAACCCTTACCACGGCAGGTACACAACAGCAACACCTAGACTCACCACGAGTCTAGAAGATCTCTCACTGTATCATTCCTGTGTTAAACCCTTACCACGGCAGGTACACAGCAGCTACACCTAGACTCACCACTAGTCTAGAAGATCTCGCACTATATCATTCCTATGTTAAACCCTTACCACGGCAGGTACACAACAGCAACACCTAGACTCACCATGAGTCTAGGAGATATCTCTCACTATATCAATCCTTTGTTAAACCCTTACCAGGGCAGGTACACAGCAACAACAGCTAGACTCACCTCCAGCCTTGGAGATCTCTAACTATATCATTCCTGTGTTAAACCCTTACCAGGGCTGATACACAGCAGTAACACCTAGACTCACCACGAGTCTAGGAGATCTCTCATTATATCATTCCTGTGTTAAACCCTTACCAGTATAGGTACAAAACAACAACACCTAGAATCACCACGAGTCTAGCAGATCTCTCACTATATCAATCCTGTGTTAATCCCTTACCAGTGTAGGTACACAACAGCTACACCTAGACTCACCACGAGTCTAGCAGACCTCTCACTATATTATTCCTGTGTTAAGCCCTTACCAGGGCAGGTACACAGCAACAACAGCTAGACTCAACTCCAGCCTTGGAGATCTCTCACTATATCATTCCTGTGTTAAACCCTTACCAGGGCAGGTACACAACAACTACACTTAGACTCACCACAAGTCTGGCAGATCTCTCACTATATCATTCCCGTGTTAAACCCTTACCAGGGCAGGTACACAGCAACAAATCCTAGACTCACCACCAGTCTAGCAGATCTCTCACTATATCATTTCTGTGTTAAACCCTTACCAGGAAAGGTACACAGCAACAACACCTAGACTCAGCACCAGTCTAGCAGATCTCTCACTATATCATTTCTGTGTTAAACCCTTACCAGGGCAGGTACACACCAGCAACACCTAGGCTTACCACAAGTCTAGCAGATCTCTCACTATATCATTCCTGTGTTAAACCCTTACCAGGGCAGGTACACAGCAGCTACACCTAGACTCAGTACAAGACCAGCAGATCTCACATTATAACATTCCTGTGTTAAACCCTTACCAGGGCAGGTACACAGCAACAACACCTAGACTCAGCACCAGTCTAGCAGATCTCTCACTATATCATTCCTGTGTTAAACCTTTACCAGGACAGGTACACAGCAGCAACACCTAGAATCACAACCAGTCTACCAGATCTCTCACTATATCATTCCTGTATTAAACCCTTACCAGGGCAGGTACACAGCTGCAACACCTAGACTCACCACGAGTCTAGAAGATCTCGCACTATATCATTCCTTTGTTAAACCCTTACCAGGGCAGGTACACAGCAGTAACTCCTAGACTCACCACGATTCTAGCAGATCTCTCACTATATCATTCCTTTGTTAAACCCTTACCAGGGCAGGTACACAGCAGCAACACCTAGATTCACTACCAGTCTACCAGATTCTTCACTATATCATTCCTGTGTTAAACCCTTACCAGGGTAGGTACACAGCAGCAACACCTAGACTCAGCACCAGTCTACCAGATCTCTCACTGTATCATTCCTGTGTTAAACCCTTACCAGGGCAGGTACACAGCAGCAACACCTAGACTCAGCACCAGTCTACCAGATCTCTCACTATATCATTTCTGTGTTAAACCCTTACCAGGGGAGGTACACAGCAGCAACACCTACACTCAGCACCAGTCTAGCAGATCTCTCACTGTATCACTCCTGTGTTAAACCCTTACCAGGGCAGGTACACAGCAGCAACACCTAGGCTTACCACAAGTCCACCAGATCTCTCACTATATCATTCTTGGGTTAAGCCCTTACCAGGGCAGGTACATAGCAGCAACACCTACACTCACCATCAGTCTAGCAGATCTCTCACTATATCATTCCTGTGTTAAATCCTTACCAGGGCAGGTACACAGCAGCTACAATTAGGCTCTCCACAAGTCTAGCTGTACTCTCACTATATCATTCCTGTGTTAAACCCTTACCAGGGCAGGTACACAGCAGCAACACCTAGGCTTACCACAAGTCTAGCAGATCTCTCACTGTATCATTCCTGTGTTAAACCCTTACCAGGGCAGGTACGCAGCAGCAACACCGAGACTCACCACCAGTCTAGGAGATCTCTCACTGTATCATTCCTGTGCTAAACCCTTACCAGGGCAGGTACACAGCAGCAACACATTTAGACTCACCACGAGTCTACCAGATCTCTCACTATAGCATTCCTGTGTAAAACCTTACCAGGGCAGGTACACAGCAGCAACACCTAGACTCACCACCAGTCTAGTAGATCTCTCACTATATTATTCTTGTGTTAAACCCTTACCAGGGCAGGTACACAGCAGCAGCACCTAGACTCACCACGAGTCTACTAGATCTCGCATTATATAATTCCTGTGTTAAACCTTACCAGGGCAGGTACACAGCAGCAACACCTAGACTCAGCAGCTGTCTAGTAGATCTCTCAGTATATCATTCCTGGGTTAAACCCTTACCAGGGCAGGTACACAGCAGCAGCACCTAAGCTCACCACGAGTCTAGCAGATCTCGCTCGCTCGCACGCACGCACGCACCTCGCTCCCTGCAACACCATTTTGGTTCAAAGTGGCTAACTTCCCCGGAAGGAGGGGATGAGGTGAAGGAGCCGTAGGTAAATAGACGCACCGAAGTTCCTAATACTTTTCGTCGAAGATCCGTGCACCATTAGAGAGTAATCCCAAGAAGCTGAAACAGCGATCCTTGTAGGACTCCACCTTGTATACTAGGCGCTCGAACATCCGCGCACCATTAGAGAGCAATCCCAAGAAGATGAAACAGCGATCCTTGTAGGACTCCACCTTGTATACTAGGCACTCGAAGATCCGCGCACCATTAGAGAGCAATCCCAAGAAGCTTAAACAGCGATCCTTGTAGGACTCCACGTTGTATACTAGGCGCTCGAACATCCGCGCACCATTAGAGAGCAATACCAAGAAGATGAAACAGCCATCCTTGTAGGACTCCACGTTGTATACTAGGCGCTCGAACATCCGCGCACCATTAGAGAGCAATACCAAGAAGATGAAACAGCGATCCTTGTAGGACTCCACCTTCTATACTAGGCGCTCGAACATGCACGCACCATTAGAGAGCAAGCCCAAGAAAATGAAACAGCCATCCTTGTAGGACTCCACCTTGCATATTAGGGACTCACATTTTCTTGGGCGCTCGAACTCCGTAATCTTCAGTAGGTAGGTTTCGCTCAAATTCGGAATCAGAGCAGAGCAAAAACATTGAAATATGAAGTACGCTATACAAGCTAATATATAGTGGCTTGTTTTACATATTTAAAAAGCTTTAGTAGCCCTCCTCAGAAGTGATATATTCTAGCTTAGAATGAATTATCTGGATAAGGCTTTTTTGGGGGTTTTCCCTTATTCTGAGAAGACGAATGTCGAGTAACTTTATGCTCTATGGACCCCGAGATCATTTGATCATCCTTTCACCATTTCATTAATGTCGTTGATCGTCCGGTATTATCAACCAAATTAAAGGACGTTAAGCTAAATAAAATAAAAAAAAAAAAAATAAAAAAAAAAAGGATAAAAAACATCTGATGTGTTACACGCATATAAGCTTCTCTAGCAAATAAATTTTTCTTACAAAAGAGTATTTTTCTATCTACGTCTTGTTAATAGAGATAAAAATTAGCAAAAATGATCTTATTACTTGTGTCCTTGTAAGTAGAAGGGAAGTGAGCTAATAAACTAGGCTAAACTGATAGAAAAATATTTTAAAAGCTGGTCGCTATGCGAAACAATTGATGTTCGGTTTGATTTGCATGGTCCCGTTTGAAAACAATTATTTGTTTAAAATGAAACCAATAACAATAAATGTCTCGAAAATGGTCAGGTCTTCAAAAAGACATGTATGTGGCATAAATTATGTGTTATAACGATATGTACATGTTTTGTGTAGTATCTCTTAAGATTTAACCATTATGAAAAATTCTGCAAGACTCATACAGAATAAAGAACTCTTCAGAGGATATTCTTAGAAAATTCAACATATACATTTTATTTGTCAGACAAATATCTTTAATATAGAAATTTTAATCAAAATCGTTAGAGCCATTTTTGAGAAAATCAAAATTTTGGAAAAAAGTTCCATGTAAAGGGTAGTTGGCGGTGGGGGGATTTTTCTCAAAATCTTCGTGTCACATCCCTGGAAGATACCAAACTTAAATACCAAGTTTGCTATTTTACCGACTTTTCGTTTTTGAGTTATCGTGTTCACAGGCACACACACACACGGCCACACACGGACCTTTTTCTGAAAATGCTTTTTTTGGATACAGGTGGTCCTAAACCATGTATTTCCGGTAAAATCTCGGTATCGAATTTTTGGGTGGAATACAATACTTCTCTATCGCTATGTACATTGTACATATGGGAGAAAGTAAAAAGGCATGTTTACGAAATCTTCCGAGTATGTGCGCCCGTGTACCCGTATGTCTATGAACACGATATCTCAAAAACGAAAAGTTGATGAAATCCAAACTCGGTATGCAGTTTATATCTTCCAAGGGTGCGTCACGAAGATTTTGAGTAAAGTCCTCCCACCCCAAACTAATTTTTACATACAAAAGGTTTCAAAAATGGGTTAACGATTTTGATTAAAATACTTTCATAAGAAATAAAATGTATATTTTGAATGTTCTGTGAATAATCTCTGAAGATTTCTTTATTCTAGATAACTTAAATAACGGGTAAACCATTCGAGATAGAGAAAAAGCTTATTATACAAAAGATGTTGATCACGTGTAAAACACAATTATGTCGCAATTTTTTTTTCTTTGAGTTGACCATTTCCTAGGTATTTTGTTATTGGTTTCAGTCTTATAATACTAACGTTTTTCTCATACGGGAATTTGTGTAGTTCTGGCCATACAAAGAAACGAATTTCAGTGTCACAGCAACCGGTTTTTAAAATATTTGATTATCGCTTTAGCATATTTCCCTTATTCCCCTATTTTCCTTCTACTTACAAGGAAGCAAGTAATAAAATATCTTCTACTATATTTATCTCTATTAGCATAAAGTATATAGAAGAATGGAGCTTTATTTATTGACAATCTTTAACTGCTGTGGTTCTCAGCGTCCCATTCTATGCTGGGCGTGAAAGACCGCTTAATTTTGCTCAGAGACCTGTTTTTCAGGCTTCAGGTTCTTTTATATGCCGTTGATCTACGACATGGAACCAACGGCTTTACTTCACTTCCACGCTAACGATTTTACGTCCAAAAAAATCGATCGTTATTCGCCGGGTTTGAACCCGCAACCTAAGGTATATGGATACAGATGGTATCCAGTACTTCACGGAGAGCGATTGAAATAGATAGAAGAATAAGCTTTTTTAACAATAATTTTATTTGTTTCAGAGACATAGGAGGTAATGTAAAATACATAGAACAATAAGTTTTTTTAACAATAAGATTTTTCCTTTATTAAACTCTGCTAGGTCTTCTCTGTCCTTAATATTGATGTCAAGACTGTGCAGGCCTTGCGCGTACTTGGTTATGATGAAACTAAAGTCTCGAAAAGCTCATAAGATACGCGGCCGCCAGGTGTGCCTTTCATCCCAGGAAATAAGTCCGTAGAATGGAAAAATTAGGACGGTACCGATCCCCTTGCTTACCAACGGTATGACTGCCAAAATCTCGGTAGAGGTGACAGTTACCAGCTCCTATCTACAAGCTCTCCCGGTTTGTTGCCGGAGGACATTAAGGCGTCTGACAACCCTAGCCAGGCATCTCCGCCCAGACGTGGTGGGTTTCGGAAACCACTACCCCGCCGAGTCCAACCCAACCCGAGCAGTCCCCTTACGGTAGGGGATAAGATGTTTGGCTCAGTGTACTTCTAGTAACGTCAGAAGTACGCGTGTGCTCGGGTCCACAGCGCTCGCACCGAAACAACTGAAGAGGTCAGAACTTACCCCCTACAGCGCTAAGGCCCGCCACTCTGCTTGCGTTTATTCTAATACTCTGTTGCCAGAGAGGTGGGCTCTTCGCCATTTGCCTCTTGCACGAGTCTGGGTCTTTTTATCAACATCTAAATTCATACACTATATTCATATTCTCATTGTCAATATGGCATAAATTATTCTGGGTTTTATAAAGAACAAGAGGATATTGTTATGAATATTATTTATTGCAGGCGATGGTTGGCGTTTTAAAATGCGTCGCCCTGACGTTGTAGCGAGCGTCTCGCTCAAGATTTACCTTCAGGATCCTTTGGGTGCGGCGCTCCTTCCCAGTACACTTGGTGATATCGGATGATTCCACCTAGAAATGTTAGGGACTCCTCATGCCTGCGCCCTTGCCATCCGGGTCCCTACCCCATCCCTCCTTCCCAGGGGCCACAAAGAACCACAAGGGGCTCCTCAATAATCCTAATTCTAACTAGACAAGGTGAAGCAGTTCATTATTGACTGAGGAAACTCTAATGGTATAACAATCAAAAACGTTGTCATACAGTAAAGTTGTAGACTCTTGAATATAACGTAAACCTGCATGCCCGTCCGCCCCAGGGGGTGGCAGGACATATGGTCTGGCTGAACAAAGCTGCAGCCAGGTTCCAGGTGCAAGTTTTGGGAGTCGAGGTTGAAAAGCTGCATGGAGCAGACGTTAGTGCTAGGCGGAGAGCTTAAGAGTTCATGAAGTGCCGCAGTAATCCTTGTTTCACCAATAGCAACACGTTATCCAGGCGCTCAGCACTATCGGTCAGACATAACCTAAAACAAGCTCAAGTACGGTTTAGAAGCAGTTGTTTTTTTAGCAATGATTACATTAAAAATAGTAATAATTGAGGTAATGACGAGACCAAAAAGTTTTCTGGAATGATAATTGATATCATCTCTCAGCACAGCAAGCTGTCACGAACAGTGTTCTTATTAGCAAACTTAAAAACAGCAGTGCCAAATAACTTTGTTCGTATCGCCTGTTTTTCATTCTTTCAAAGCATCTTTAAGTATGGCTTGAGTTTATGGGGCAGTAGCCCACGAATAACAGAAGTGCTAAAAATTCAAAAAAGGGTTGTTACAATATTTGACAAACTCTAATAAAACTGAATATTGTAAACCACTTTTTGAAACACGGGAAATTCCGACTGTCGTTAATTTATATCTGTATTATGTTCTTGTGTATATGAAAGAATGTACAAAATTACAACACACACACACAAGAAATAAGATTAGAGTGGATATACCAAATTTAAGACACTTGAGAAGCCATCTGTGTACTAGAAGTTAAATGGCACAGACATATTTCATTCACTTCCTTTGGAAATACGCAATACAAACATTGGTAGGTCTAGGGATAAAATATATCAATGGCGAAAACAGCTCCATTCTATAACAAACAAGAACTCCTAGAAGTAAATAAAGATGACGTGTAATATTGCCATTTCCTCACTGTACATATGTATATAAGCTAGCACGAGCCTGCTGTAGTTATGGCAATTACTAGACGCTGAATAAACTATTGTTATTATTATCTTTATTATTAATATTATTACAAATTAGAAACTTCATCGAGAAACAAACAATTTATACATTCGCTATACAGTTTGTGGCGTGCTTACTAAAGTTATTTCTTGTTGCTTTAATGTGTAGTTGGTAAAAGTGTGAGAAGTTACTAAAAGCAATAAACACGTATAATAAAAGGTATATATATCCCCGTGGTATTACTTTCTTTATACGTACTATGTGCGTAGTGTATAGAGAAGGTATTGCACTCCAAACAAAAATTCCATACCGAGATTGCAACGGAAATATGTTTAAGGACCGTCTGTATAAAAAAAAAGCATTTTCAGAAAAAGGTCCACGTGTGTGTGTCCCTGTGTCTGTGAACACAATAGCTCAAAAACGAAAAGTCAGTAAAATACCAAAGTTAGTATTTAAGTTTAGTATCTTCCAGGGACGCGACACGAACATTTTGAGAAAATTCCCCCCACCCCAAACTACCCTTTACACGGAACTTTTTCGAAAATTTTATTTTGTCAAAAATGACAAACGATTTTGATTAAAATTTCGTATATCAAAGATATTTACCTGAAAAATAAAATGTATATTGTGAATTTTCTGGGAATAACCTCTGAAGTCTACTTTACTCTGGATGAATGTTACGGAATTTTGCATAATTGCTAAACCATAAGAGATGGACAAAAATTTGCCACACATAAAACTGTAGAGTACCTTAAAACACACAATTTATGTTATATGCCTCTTTTTCGTGGAGTTAATCGTTTCTGAGTTATTCCTTGTTTTTAGTTTGTGGCGGGAATTATTGTTTCGGGGCTTTGGAAGGGAATAAGGTAACGGGTTGGATCGCCGGCTAGCTACAACATTGTGGGATAATCTCAGGGTGTGCGAGAGAAACCTGAATAAAACTCTGCTACTGGTTTCTAAGCGCCCTTTAATTTCCCGCACGTGATGTTTCACTTTTCCCCTGGCCGTCCAAAGTACTAGAACACATTACAGAGCCCAGCCTCGCCAAAACAAAACCGCTCACAAATTATTTTAGCTATTTCACCTTCCTTCCCTTCGCGCCAATTGCCCTCTTAATTCCCTTTCCCCTTTAACACGCTTCTTCACATCGCGGACTTGTAATTTCTCATTTCGCTATGACACGGTGTCGACTTTCCCGAAGCTCCCGCGACTAGACAGGAGTACATTCGTCGCCGATTTTCTAGCATTTGTCTATCTTCGTTACTTTCACCGATTTTACTGGCCGAGACTGAGATGTATTATTACATTTTGTCGCGTTTTCATTGGGTCTGACGATTTTAGACGCCACGCCATGTCCTTACTGCTGTTAACATGTTAACGCGCCTGATTACACTTTCTGTGTTTGGTGGAGCGTGTATTTTGTTGGGGGTTTTTCCCTTCATTGTTCGTAGCTGAGTTTCTGCATATCAGCTAGCTTGCCTTACTCTTTTCTTCGCTAGCCTTGCTACCGTTTCTTTCCTTCTGGACTCACGATCTTTCCCATTTAATATGGCTATCATTGTTTAAGTAGATTTGATTCCTTTTTAATTGTGATTGTATTCTATTTATTACTTTGTTTCTTTTCTTAAACTTTCTCTGTTTATTCGCGGCATTTTTCTTTCTTATTTATTTGATTGGTTTTATTTCATTCGTTTTTTCCAATGTTTTATTATTACGTTACTCTTATTTGTCTGACTAGTTTATCACTTCAAGTTTCAGCTTTAAAAATACATACTTTTCCCATACAGGAATTTGTCAACTCCTGTCCAGACAAACAAAGGAACTTCAGTCACATAGCAACCAGCTTTTGACTGTCACTTTAACCTATGGTACTCCCTTATTTCGCTTCTACTTACAAGGAAGCAAGTAATAAGACTATTTCTGCTAATTTTTTTTTTCTCGTTTAGCATGGAGTAAATAAAAGCATAAACTATTTAACAATAATTTGTTGCACAGATGTAGAGAAAGTCATGTGAATGTAACGCATCAGATTTTTTTTGTAATATCCCACTCACTGAAAAATCACAAGAGGGCTCATTGCTCGCGAGCACCCCAGCCAAGGAAATATGATTGATTAATAAGTACCAACTGTGGGACCACCCGACAAGTTTTCAAAAAGAAATCTGAGTTGATGGAATTGAGGAGCATTATCATTTGGCCGGCCTATCAATTAAATAACATTTTTATTTTGATATAATTGTACTGAAGCCTCCCAGTTAAAAGGAAGGTCTAAGAGGATTACATTGAGAACTTTAACAAGTATATAGAGGCAAATGAGGACGGGAAGACGCAGCAAAGGAAGAACATTTGGAGAGGAAAAACTTCAAATTTAACTTTGGTGAAGAGATGTTGTGGCAGGGCAAAGTTTTCCCTTAAGCAAACAAGATGGGAGACGCAGTGTTTTAAATTTTAATAACGCTTTCATCGTTAAACAGTTCATCCCGTCCTTCCGTGTCCGCTGCAGACCTCTGAAAGCTGCATTCACAACAGTGCGGCTCTTCGCGTAAATTTAACAAATGCGCGTCGTAACGGATGCTACAAAAACCCACTCTGCGAGTTGAATAGTTCACTCCGAAAATAGCACGTTTACACTAAAGCCGGTTTGAATATAAATCTGATGTGTTCCATTCACATCACTTTTTCTACATCCCTGCAACAAATTATTGTTAAAAAGCTTATGCTTCTATTTACTTCATGCTAAACGAGAAAAAATTATCAGCAATAGTCTTATTACTTGCTTCTTTGTAAGTAGAAGTGAAATAAGGAAGTAGCATAGGTTAAAGTGATAGACAAAAGCTGGTTCCTATGTGACTGATGTTCCTTTGTTTTGTACGGACAGGAGTTGACAAAGTCCTGTGTGAGAAAAGTATAACTTTTTTCAAAACTGAAACCAAAAACAAGGAATATGTCAAAAACGATCAACTTCACGAAAAAAAAAAAATGTACATTACGTACATTGTATGTTTCAAAGTGCTCTACATTTTTTGTGTGGTAAGTTTTTGTCCATCTCCTACGGGTTAGCAGTTATGAAAAATCCCTAAAATTCATCCAGAATAAAGTATTCTTCAGAGGATATTCCCGGAAAATTCAAAATATGCATTTTATTTGTCTTTAATATATGATATTTTAATCAAAATCGTTAGAGCCATTTTTGAGAAAATCAAAACTTTCGACAAAAAGTTCCATGTAAAGAATAGTTTGGGGTGGGTGTATTTTGCCCAAAATCTTCGTGTCGCATCCCTCGAAGATATAAAATTTAATACCAAATTTGGTATTTTACCAACTTTTCGTGTTTGAGTTATCGTGTTCACAGATACACGGACACATGGACACATACACACTCGGAACTTTTTATGAAAATGTTTTTTTTTTTTTTTTATAGGGGACCCTAAAACATATATTTCCGGTGAAATGTAGGTATTGAATTTTTGGGTGGAGTGCAATGTCTTCTGTATACACTGTGTATATAGTACGTGTAGAGAAAGTAAAAAAGTCACTGAGGGTCAAGTGTGGTGAATACGATGGATATTGTAACAAGTCGAACCTAAATTCTACAATTCTCGTCATCGAAACCTCTCAGTCTTGCATTGTCTTGATGGAAGAGAATCTTTATCTTTCGCAGATAAGGCAGCCTTTTTTTTTTTTCCTCCGTTGAACCATGCAATAGCAATGCATAATACTCTACATTTATCGGTCTTCCTTTCTGCAAGTAATCAATGCAGAGGAATCCAAGACATGCCATAAAGCAGAAGCCGTCATATTGTAGATTTCGTCACCATTGCCTTCTTCGGAGCCAATTTGCCTTAAAAATCCGGCTGTTTCAGTAGGTGTGTAGTACTGTATCGATGTTTATCCACAGTTAAGTATCGACGCTGAAACTTGTCATGATTGCGATGGAAACATGCCAAACCAACTTCCGAATCGATCACACGATTGCCCTTATTCCATTGAGAGCAAGTGTGGCTCTCATCTTGCCAAGTCCTTTGTCAACCTAATTTTTGTGACAAATTTAGAACACTATACCTTTTGAATGCCTGTGGCCTTCTCTACTTCGCGAACTTTGATTCGTCGATCACTCAAAACCATAACTTGGGTTTTGTAAACCATTTCAGCAGAAGTCACTTCTACTGGGCGTCCGGAACGATGTTCATCATTTGTGAATGTACGGCCAAGTTTAAATTCATTTATCCAATTGTAAAGTGTTACAAACGCAGGAGCAGATGTGCCATGAATTTCATCCAACTCGGCTTTTATCTCTTTTGGTATTAAGCCTTTTAAATAGAAGTGATTAGTCACCGCACGATTAAACACTTCTCGTTTTTTTTGTTTGTTTTATTTTCCATTTTCTAAAGACGCACAAGATTGTTGATTCAATCTCCTATTGTAACGAAACCACGTGATGTGTAAAGCTGAAACTTGAACTGACATCTAGTAAGAGACAACGTTTACTAAATACAAACTTTTTTGGATGCTTTGAGTGTAATTTCTTGGATTTTCTAAGGTTTGTTGAACCTCCCTAGTAGCGCTTCCATCTCCCTAATATAGTTAACAGACTCAAGAAGATGTAACATTTACTGTAAATGTCTACCTAACTCTACATTAGTAGAATGGTCGTAATGTGTTTTATTGATGACACTCCATGAGGTAAAGTGATCTTAAATAAATGGCAATAATAATAATAATAATAATTATAATAATAGTAATAACATTAATAATAAAGGTAACAATAATGGTAATAATAATATTTTTAAAGATAATAATAATGGTAATACTAATAATAACAATCGTATAATAATAGAAATAATAATAGTAATAATAATAGTAATAATATTAGTATAATAATAGTAGTCCGTGCCTGGTTAGTTTGCATGGGGGTTTGGCTCTGAACTTAGTAAGGCTAGGCTTAACTCTATATAAGACACTGGGGTGGGGCCCCTCAACCCCGACACGGCGCCTCCTAATGGCTGATAGGGGAAGTTCCTGTGGATGTACAGCCGACTAAGGCTCGGCCAAATAAGCACCCGCGGATCAACTGAGGAGGCCAATGGCCTTGACGGCAGAGAGGGCGGAAGAACCGGCTCTGAACTTAGTAAGGCTAGGCTTAACTCTATATAAGACACTGGGGTGGGGCCCCTCAACCCCGACACGGCGCCTCCTAATGGCTGATAGGGGAAGTTCCTGTGGATGTACAGCCGACTAAGGCTCGGCCAAATAAGCACCCGCGGATCAACTGAGGAGGCCAATGGCCTTGACGGCAGAGAGGGCGGAAGAACCGGCTCTGAACTTAGTAAGGCTAGGCTTAACTCTATATAAGACACTGGGGTGGGGCCCCTCAACCCCGACACGGCGCCTCCTAATGGCTGATAGGGGAAGTTCCTGTGGATGTACAGCCGACTAAGGCTCGGCCAAATAAGCACCCGCGGATCAACTGAGGAGGCCAATGGCCTTGACGGCAGAGAGGGCGGAAGAACCGGCTCTGAACTTAGTAAGGCTAGGCTTAACTCTATATAAGACACTGGGGTGGGGCCCCTCAACCCCGACACGGCGCCTCCTAATGGCTGATAGGGGAAGTTCCTGTGGATGTACAGCCGACTAAGGCTCGGCCAAATAAGCACCCGCGGATCAACTGAGGAGGCCAATGGCCTTGACGGCAGAGAGGGCGGAAGAACCGGCTCTGAACTTAGTAAGGCTAGGCTTAACTCTATATAAGACACTGGGGTGGGGCCCCTCAACCCCGACACGGCGCCTCCTAATGGCTGATAGGGGAAGTTCCTGTGGATGTACAGCCGACTAAGGCTCGGCCAAATAAGCACCCGCGGATCAACTGAGGAGGCCAATGGCCTTGACGGCAGAGAGGGCGGAAGAACCGGCTCTGAACTTAGTAAGGCTAGGCTTAACTCTATATAAGACACTGGGGTGGGGCCCCTCAACCCCGACACGGCGCCTCCTAATGGCTGATAGGGGAAGTTCCTGTGGATGTACAGCCGACTAAGGCTCGGCCAAATAAGCACCCGCGGATCAACTGAGGAGGCCAATGGCCTTGACGGCAGAGAGGGCGGAAGAACCGGCTCTGAACTTAGTAAGGCTAGGCTTAACTCTATATAAGACACTGGGGTGGGGCCCCTCAACCCCGACACGGCGCCTCCTAATGGCTGATAGGGGAAGTTCCTGTGGATGTACAGCCGACTAAGGCTCGGCCAAATAAGCACCCGCGGATCAACTGAGGAGGCCAATGGCCTTGACGGCAGAGAGGGCGGAAGAACCGGCTCTGAACTTAGTAAGGCTAGGCTTAACTCTATATAAGACACTGGGGTGGGGCCCCTCAACCCCGACACGGCGCCTCCTAATGGCTGATAGGGGAAGTTCCTGTGGATGTACAGCCGACTAAGGCTCGGCCAAATAAGCACCCGCGGATCAACTGAGGAGGCCAATGGCCTTGACGGCAGAGAGGGCGGAAGAACCGGCTCTGAACTTAGTAAGGCTAGGCTTAACTCTATATAAGACACTGGGGTGGGGCCCCTCAACCCCGACACGGCGCCTCCTAATGGCTGATAGGGGAAGTTCCTGTGGATGTACAGCCGACTAAGGCTCGGCCAAATAAGCACCCGCGGATCAACTGAGGAGGCCAATGGCCTTGACGGCAGAGAGGGCGGAAGAACCGGCTCTGGAACTTAGTAAGGCTAGGCTTAACTCTATATAAGACACTGGGGTGGGGCCCCTCAACCCCGACACGGCGCCTCCTAATGGCTGATAGGGGAAGTTCCTGTGGATGTACAGCCGACTAAGGCTCGGCCAAATAAGCACCCGCGGATCAACTGAGGAGGCCAATGGCCTTGACGGCAGAGAGGGCGGAAGAACCGGCTCTGAACTTAGTAAGGCTAGGCTTAACTCTATATAAGACACTGGAGTGGGGCCCCTCAACCCCGACACGGCGCCTCCTAATGGCTGATAGGGGAAGTTCCTGTGGATGTACAGCCGACTAAGGCTCGGCCAAATAAGCACCCGCGGATCAACTGAGGAGGCCAATGGCCTTGACGGCAGAGAGGGCGGAAGAACCGGCTCTGAACTTAGTAAGGCTAGGCTTAACTCTATATAAGACACTGGAGTGGGGCCCCTCAACCCCGACACGGCGCCTCCTAATGGCTGATAGGGGAAGTTCCTGTGGATGTACAGCCGACTAAGGCTCGGCCAAATAAGCACCCGCGGATCAACTGAGGAGGCCAATGGCCTTGACGGCAGAGAGGGCGGAAGAACCGGCTCTGAACTTAGTAAGGCTAGGCTTAACTCTATATAAGACACTGGAGTGGGGCCCCTCAACCCCGACACGGCGCCTCCTAATGGCTGATAGGGGAAGTTCCTGTGGATGTACAGCCGACTAAGGCTCGGCCAAATAAGCACCCGCGGATCAACTGAGGAGGCCAATGGCCTTGACGGCAGAGAGGGCGGA